>CALSCR010004146.1:0-16820 GCA_943704495.1 Pigoraptor chileana
ACACACACACACACACACACACACACACACACACACACACACACACACACACACACACACACACATATACACACAACACGCAATGTCAAATGAATAGATGCCAAGGATTGGATTGAATTTATCCAAGCCCAACCTCGCCGCCATGACTCCCCGCACGGCAAAGTCGAGCGCGTCTCCTGGCTCACGTGCTAGCGCCATCCGCAAGAATGCAACGCCGAAAGCACAGCGCTCAAGTCCTTCACGAAAGAAGCCACCCATGAAGCGGTCCAAAGTATCCTTTTTCCGGCGCGACATACCTGCTGTTACTATTATTGCTGCCTTGCCGTTGAAGAATCGCGAGGACATTGAAAGGGTTCTCGAACGGAAACCTGCGTGGGCAGTCGACAAGCCGTTGCGGGATTACCTTGCTGGTGCCAGTAATGTTCACGAGGCGAAAGAACTGCTCGGGAAACTCTCGTCGTCAGAACCCAATGTCACAATATACGCCTGGGATGAGACACAAAACGGGCCTACCGAACTAAGCGACGATGTCGAGCTCGTTGGCCGCGACGCACACGACATTGTGTACATAATGGGAGCCCCGGCAACACTCAACAAAGACACAAAAGAGTATATGAAAAACCCCTCCGAACCGGTCAACATTGCAAATATGATGGCCAAGTGTAAGAGTATCTCGGTAGGCAAAGTTCACGAAATGGAATGTAATGGGAAAAAATACGTCAGTGCCCCTCAATATGGCGAGAGCAAGGGCAAGGGCAAGGGCAAAGGTGTGTGCAGTGGTCGCTCAGATATTATGTTCAGTTCCTTCAGCACCTGTTGTTTTTTCGTAGTGGTCTGCCGTGTGTTCCGTGGATTGCCGAATTTTGTCAATAATGCATTGTCAAATGGCCAGGCAAGGGAGCCCCAACAAGCTCTCCGTTGAGCTCATCGTCGGATGGCTCGGGCTCATCGTCAACCTCAACGATTGACGCCAGCGAGTCGAACATGAGCGATGGGAGCGATCAAGATATAATATCCAAGCCATCAACTAAGCCATCTTTCCGCAACGCAAAGGGGCGCCCAACTGGTAGGAACATTCGAGCATAACTGAGTGCACCTTGGGATACTCCATGCCATTTTTGATTCATTTGTGTTACACACGGCATTTATGATTGTTTTGCAATACACAGTCGGTCACAGGAAGGGCGGTCCATCACATAGTCATTCAACCCACAAACAAAGATCGACAACGCAAGCCTGTCAAGGTTTGAACCCAGTCCCTATCTGTAACGTTCAGTAATGGTTGCTCCGTCTGGCACGTGGCACAAAATCGCACTTAGCGGTACTGACAATGACACTGCGCAAATCAACAGGCGAGGTTACTATGGTCAAGGTCGAGTTCCAAGCCTCCATCGTCGAACTGGACGGCGTCTCACTCGCCCTTCCCACGGATCAGATGAAGTTATCGGAATACAGGGGATACCTTAGAGTGTATGTACAAAATCTTGCGGAGCCCACGCGTGGCATTGGCGACAACTACGGCCTCTTGTACGTCTACAACCGCCGGACTTTTCCGATGCAAAACGACCAGGCCTTCGAGAACTTTCGGAATCACTTGAGCAAAGGGCGCTGTCTTTGGCTAGTCGTCCATCCAGTCGAAAAGTTGGTGGGTTTACTGGGCTGGTCTTCGTGCAGGTTGGAACACACAACACCAAAATACCAACACTTGGCGTGGTTTGGCCTGTTGCTTGCAGGAGCGACCTCCACCGAGCGCCGCATCACCGGACCGCACTTTGGCATGTCAAACGCAGTGTGACGATCAACGTCACCTGGGAGCATGCAATAAGGAAGAAAACACGGGGCGATCTGATGTCGATTGCTTCGATGGACCGACCGCTATGGCGTTGGAAGGTTCTCATTGAGCGAAGCGTCAGTGTGCATCGAATATGCATTGCGGGTAAACTACCGCTGAGAATGTACAGTGCGGGCGGACGGATAAGCCGGAGCGGCGGTTGCTCAGGGGCGAGCGAGGTGTCAATGGCTGTTAGTGTGTCTCAATCTACAGTTAGTGTGCATGACTGACGCGCATTTCTAGGTGCCGCTGCACCATGGTGGCGTTTTCATTGTACGTTCAGTATATTTGTCTGATTAAACGTTGTATGCATGAAGATTGTTTACAACTCGGCAGCGGGAGTATTCTTTTAGCGGTTAAAGAATAGCAGGGGCATTCTACGGCGAGCCGGCGAACCCTCTAGAAGTTCTTTATCTCCCCTCCCCCGAGGCTCGCCCAAATTGGGTCTCGGTCCCCGTCCACGTGGCGTAGGTGCCCGTAACGTCACATTGCAAACTAACGGTCGTTGCCTTGCACTTCGTGTGAGCGTGCAGTAAGTGCTTCTTGATCGACGGGCGGATCTGGCAGCGGCTGCACGTGACGGTGCTTGGGCAAGTTCAGTTTTAGTGTTGACTCTGCAATCGTATGTTCGTGTTTTGGTGCCTATGTTTTCACAAAACGTCTTGCTTTTTGGGTTTTTGCCAGGTAGTTGCGTCAAAAATTAAACGGGCGTTTTGTCACGTGATTCAAGCAGTCAGGTGACTCAGTTCAAGTCACGTGTCATTCTCGTCGGCCTGAACAAGGACCGGAAGGGGATAAATTTACCCAATAAGGTACAATGTAAAGAAAAGGAATGTTCAGAGAAACGAAAGTTTTTTCACCAAAACATTCCGAGTGCTCGTTAAATTAAACAGCTCAACCGAATAAATGCAACGGGTCCGAAATAAAATCTAGAATGTATGAGGCATGTATTAATTGCTAGCCCCGAATGATTACTCGATTTCGATTCCGAACAATGTACTTCCAAAGTGATCGAAATTGCGAGACTCCGAGATGTTACAACTGCCGTGTAACTCGTCACTGGAAGGAAGGAAGGAAGGTGGTTCTCAGGGGAATATAAAGGGCTGATCCACACCACGTACGATTGGAATCTTGGAATTGCGTTGTCTTCCACAGTTTCGACACCAGCAAAGGGAGATGAAAAATCAACGTCTGTCTCTCTCTCTCTTTTCTCACTCCCTCTCAATCTCTAAACTCTCAAATAGAAATGGCACCGCCCGACAACCATCCAAGTCTCGAGCTGGTAAATTGCCCCGAACGTTCTCGTGCTTGCTTGCTTGATTTTTTTATTTATTTTTTGGAATGCGTCTGATTGTGACTTGTCTATACAATCGCCCAGGAGGAAACGTCTGCGCACGAGGCGGCATCATTGAGTGTGCCAACGCTCGTTGATTCGCCGAGGGCGGAAATGCCAGCATGCGCAGAGACCGCAGTGCCCATGGCGTCGGGTGGCACTCCGCTGCAGATGCTAAGTGCCGCCACAATCACGAAGGCAGCAACGAGATCGCTGTCGAGCGGTGGTCAAGGAGCACGGCGTGCCCGCAAGAATGCGGGTAGTATTGGCGGTGACCCACAAAAAAATGTTCGGATTGCCGCCCCCCCGGGTCAAAACTTAGACATACGCTCTTTCTTTCTCACCACGCCCGCCCCATCTACACCTGCGGCACCAGTGCCTCTGCAATCTGCTGCACCCACTCTAAGTGCCGCCAAAATCACGACAGAAACGAGTGGCTCACCGTCAAGCGGTCCAGGACCACGGAGTACCCGCAAGGATGGGGGGAATGGCGGCGGTAGTGACGGCCCACAAGTCGTCGAGGACGACCACCCGATTCACCGCCCGAACCGCAACTTCAATGCTGTCGACGACGACACGCCGGCCGTCGCAACTGCAATGACCGATAACGTTGAGGTTAAAGATAACGCTGACGACGGCGCCAGCGCTACGCATGGGCGGGGCAATGCTAGTACGAATGGAGGCGGCCGAGAAAGCGGCATCGCCGGCACATCGGGAAATGTTCGGATTGGCTGGCTCCTCAATATGGGGCTCACCCCCGTGTACGACATACGCAACAGCGCCCCGCGGACAGTGATGACACCTCATGCGATTACGACGTACACGCACACCGCGCAGCCCAAGCCCGCACGTGCCGAGGTGCGAGAGAACGTCCGCCAGACGGCGCATGGCTTTGATGTCCGGTTCCACCTGACGGTCCCCCTGGAACCGGCGGCCGGCGCGGCTCTCGGCATCACGGGCAGGGCTGCGATCACACAGGAGACGCGTGAGGGATCGGTTCAGCTTGCCTATGTTGTCCCGACCGCCGAGTGGAACCTCGCGCTCAATAACATACTCCTCCAGTACCAAGAGCACAATCGGGAGGAGACCTTCCGCAAAGATGGCCTGACGCCGTTCCTTCAGGGATACTGCAAGGCATTGAATGCCTTGCATAAGGTACATGACACGACCGGTGTCCAGTGGGTGAACTTCTGCAATGCCCAGGGTATCTACGTCGTGGTCAGCCAAACGAACGGGGCGTCGCTGCTCGCGACCAGCCATGAACAGAGCCGTCAGAAGGCACGGGCTCTCACGGCGGGTGCGCGGGCAAGTGTCCGCGATGTGGGAGGCATCGCGGTCGAGGCGCACCGCCTTGTCCGCACAATCCGCGAGCTACGTTGCGCAAGCGTTTCCGTCCTCGGCGGCGATCCGGAACGCGCAGGCGCCGTACAGACAAATCTGCTGATGAATTCGTCGACGGACGCAGAGATCCGGGCGTGGCTCGCCTCAATCGCTCCATCGAACGCAGAGCTACAGGCTGTTGAGGTCGTGCCCATGTGGGAGGTACTCCGATGGGCCGGCCACAATACCCAAGCAGATATGCTCGAACGTGGTTTTGCTGCCGCGTACGTCCACGAGCGACTAATGCAGCCGCGCGCGTTCAATGCACATGACCGTGTCCTGATCGAATGCACTCCCCCGCCGGCGGCCAATGCCAATGGTAACCCGCCGACCCGCGCGCTTTATCTTGCGGTCGCGGGCAACGGCACGTTTGTTGTCGCCTCGGACCGCTCAGCAGCGGCTGAGTTCAACGTCGTGCCTGACAACGGGACAATCTTTCCGCAGAGCGGCGGGTGGTTTCACCTCGCGTACAGGGGCGATCCTGTCGGTCGCGCGCGCAACGAGGCCGCCTTCGTCTGCCCGGGTCATCGGGCCTACAGGGGGGCCATCGCCAGGGAGTTTCGCTATGTAAATGGTAATCTCCATAGCCGCGGGTCGGTACGCATATTCAACGTTGACATTAACGAGGACGACACGTTCGTCACTGGAGACGGCACGGCGGGCTACCGCTTCCGCCCCATATCGATTACGCTCGCCGCGCCGGCGGTCAACTAGATGGCCGCGGCCTTGGTGTTTATCCTGTACACACATATCTGGCACCGCGTGGCGTTTGCGTGCTTGCGCGTTTGCGTGTTTTTCGGTAATCGTTGTCCAGTTGCAGATGTACACATATGTCTGTCAAACTGTTTCTTTCGCTGAAGTTGCCTTCCACTCGTCACTTTGACTATGGTGTCATAAACGTGAGTGGATGGATACCGTGTCGAGAATTCGCCCCTCTCATGATCAGTGTCACGGTTGTAATGATCTGATACGCCGTGACGTCAAAGAAAGTCCAAGAATGACGTCACAGGGCAACAGTTATTACCGAGCCTAGCTCTCAACTCCGCGGAGCAGATCTAGGCGGCCGAAATCTGAAAATGTGCGTGAGGATCACTATACAACACCACCATAGTCTGCGGTATAGGTAAGCACACAATAAACTTCGAAGAATCCGGGTCAATCCTTTTTGCACAAACGTTTAAGACAATACGATTGCTAAATGGTACAAGATGCTTGCTGCAACACCGAGATGAACATTATATAGCCATAGGCATCAGATCGATTCACTCACAAAACCACCAATGCAATCGCCGCGCATGGCAGGGGAAAACACAACGCATTCCATGCCACGTAACATACATGCACAACAAACACACACATCCGATGACGCAATGCCGCGCTAATGAATTCCACCGGCACATAATGTCGAGAAAAAAAAGGATACCACGGATCCCACACGTACCACATGACACATCAGAACAATACGCAACAACTGCGGAACAATACAACACTGTGGAACAACCGTTCCAAAATATGCCACGTACACATTAACACACAGATCGGAGAAACTGGGGACACAGTCGGCTGCCCACATGACCGCGACCCACCCCAAACGCACACATATACGCACACAAACATGACTCACACTGGTTTCGCCCTTATTACGTGACGACCGATGGCTCTCCTTATGCAATGCTCGCCTGAACCTTTCAGGCGCACACCTCCTATGCACAAGGATCAATGATCTTGCCATGTCAACATATACTTCTTCGCTGTGTCGTAATACAAGCGGGAAAAAACTGTCCTTTTGTCACGAATCCCCAAATCGCGTCGACAGTAATGGAGTGAAGCCACTGCTGGCCTCACGTGCCTGCGACCCAATGACGCCATGTCATCGTCACCAGCTTCGGCCGCGAATTCGCTACACGGTTAGAGTCAGTCACGTGCTCACCGTCCGGAAAATCATGTCTCCAGGTCTGATGCGTACAGCAAATTCCCTTGAAGCGACCTACACGCCACGATGGTACGGAAATCGTTTTTAAGCTCGTTCCTTAGGGAGTGGCACTGAGCGGGATAGGCTACTGTTTAGTAATCATAAAACAAATGCGCGTGCACATAATAAAACCATGCACGTGCAATAACGGCCCGATGCATATGCATGCCCGTCTACCTCGCCCCGTGAAATCACCATGGACGGCTCGCCATTCAACGGGCTTCCCGTGGAGATTTTGGCGCGTCACATTGCGCCGTACCTGAGCCATGCGGACCGCGCGCACCTGGCGCACACGTGCAGTGGCCTGCTCGCGGTGCTGCGCGACGACCGCCTGTACATGCTGAAAGCGCGATACGCTGTCCAATTTGCACGCAATCGCAATGATGCATACCGAGCAGAGTTTCTGGCCGCGTTACCGTACGACCGGATCGGGCTTCAACTGGCGCACATCGGCGGCGTCGACATGGCCACGCTCGGGCGCGTCCACACCCTCAACCTATCTGGGAGCGGCATTTTGAGGGACGTGAACGCGCTCGGGCGCGTCCACACCCTCAACTTGTCGGGGTGCGGCCTTTTATGGGACGTAAGCGCGCTCGGTCGCGTCCACGCGCTCGACTTGTCGGGGTGCGGCCGTGTAAAGGACGTGAGCACGCTCGGTGGCGTCCATACGCTCAATCTTACCGAAACGGGCGTGACCGACGTGAGCGCGCTCGGCGGCGTGCATACGCTCAATCTATCCGGGACGCATGTGGGGGACTTCAGAATGTTGGGCGGCGTCCGCAAGCTCGATCTGTCATCCACATCGGTGTCCGACGTCCGTACATTCGGCCGCGTGCACACCCTCGACCTGTCCTCGACAAATGTGACGGACGTGAGCATGCTCGGCGGCGTCCATACGCTCAATCTATCCGAGACGCATGTGGAGGACGTTCGTATGCTGGGCGGCGTCCACAAGCTCGATCTGTCCTCGACAAATGTGACGGACGTGAGCATGCTCAGCGGCGTTCACACGCTCAATCTGTCGTGCACATCAGTGAGCGACGTGAGCGCGCTCGGCGGCGTGCACACGCTCAACATAAGTCGCTGTCATATGGTGACGGACGTGAGCGCGCTCGGCCGCGTCCACACGCTCGACTTGTCGGCGTGCACCGACGTGACGGACGTGAGTGCGCTCGGCCGCGTCCACGTTCTTTCTCTGCGTGACATGTCTGTGAGAGTGAGCATGCTTCAGACCGTTGCCATTCTTCACCTGTCGCGCGGCTCACGGTATGCTGGCGTGCGGGCGCTCGACCCGCTAAAAATTCAGTGGCACGGAGCGGGATAGGCTCGTGTTTAATGACGATGATGATGATGATGATGATGATGGAACAGGCACGCGTGCACAATAAAACCATGCGCGTGCAATAACGGCTCCGTCTACCTCGCACCGTGAACCCATCATGGACGGCTCGCCATTCAACGGGCTTCCGGTGGAGGTTTTGGAGTGTCACATTGCGCCGTACCTGAGCCATGCCGACCGCGCGAGCCTCGCACACACGTGCAGCCGCCTGCTCGCCGTGCTGCGCAACGTCCGCCTGTACAGGCTGAAAAGGCAATACGCCATCCAATTTGTGAACGATGCGGCACATCGGGCGGCTGTTGTGGCAACGCTACCGCGCCACCGGCTCGTGCTCCTCCTGGCGTACGTCCCAGGTACCTACGTTGACACGTCCATTTTCGCGGGTGTGCACACGCTCGCTTTGGTGAATGCGAGAGTGACGGATGTGAGCGCGCTTGCCGCTCTGTACGCGCTGAATTTGTCGTGGTGCGAGGGACTACCGGACCTGAGGGCGCTCGGTCGCGTCCACACGCTCGATCTGTCGTCCACATCGGTGACGGACGTGAGCGCACTCGGCCGCGTCCACACGCTCGTTCTATCCCGTTGTCCAAATCTGGTGGACGTAAGTGCGCTCGGCGGCGTTCACACGCTCAACCTATCCGGGTGCCACGGCGTGACCGACGTGGGTGCGCTCGGCAGCGTCCACACGCTCAACCTGTCGCATTGCCGCGGCGTGTCGGACGTGGGTGCACTCGGTCGTGTACACACTCTCACCTTGATGAGGTGTCGCGGCGTGACGGACGCGAGCGCGCTCGGCCGCGTCCACACGCTCGATCTATCGAGCGCGGGTGTAACGGACGTCAGTATGCTCGGCGATGTGCACACGCTTGACCTGTCGTGGTTCAGCGGCGTGACGGTCGTCAGTGCGCTCGGCCGCGTCCACATGCTCGATCTGTCGCATACGAAAGTGACGGACGTGAGTGCGCTCGGCGGGGTACATACTCTCAAGCTGCATCGATGTGACAACGTACGGGACGTAAGCGCACTCGGCGGTGTCCACACGCTCGTTCTGTCGCATACGAACGTGACGGACGTGAGCGTGCTCGGCGGCGTCCGCGTCCACGCGCTCGTTCTGTCGCATACGAACGTGACGGACGTGAGCGCGCTCGGCGGTGTGCACACGCTCGATCTGTCCCATTGCACGCATGTGGCGGACGTCAGTATGCTCGGTGGCGTCCACACGCTCAACTTGACTTGCTTGCTCCAGGGTGACGGACGTGAGCGCACTCGGGACCGTCCACACCCTTGTTCTCGAGCGCGCGCGCGCGTGCACGCCGATACAACCATGTAGCGCGCAATAACGGCCCGGGCGCATGTGCATGTCCGTCGTCTGCCTCGCACCGTGCACCCACCATGGACGGCTCGCCATTCAACAAGCTTCCCGCGGAGGTTTTGGTGTGTCACATTGCGCCGTACCTGGGCCATGCGGACCGCGCGGACCTCGCGCACACGTGCAGTCGTCTGCTCGCGGTGCTGCGCGACGTCCGCCTGTACAGGCTAAAAGACCGGTATTATCGGGCGGTTGTTTCGGCCACGTTACCGCGCCGCCGGCTCATGCTCGGCGTGTACGGCGAGCATAGTATCGTGGTGGACGTGGACGCGGTCGTGGACGCGTTCGTGAACGGCTACACGGTGCACTTGAGATACCCTGATGACGAACCGGATTACGAACGGGATGTAAGCGTGCTGGGCGGCGTCCACACGCTCATTCTGATGGGATGGACAGGCGTGACCGACGTGAGCGCACTGGGCGGCGTTTACGAGCTCGATCTATCGATCACGGACGTGACCGACGTGAGCATGCTCGGCCGCGTCCACACGCTCCATCTATCGGGATGTACGGGCGTGACGGACGTCAGTGCTCTCGACAATGTCCACACGCTCGACCTGTACCGGTGCATCCGTGTGGCGGACGTGAGCGCGCTGGGCCGCGTCCACTTGCTCGTTCTAGCGGGATGTACGGGCGTGACGGACGTCAGTGCGCTGGGTGGCGTCCACACGCTCACGTTGGCGAGGTGTCGCGGCGTGACGGACGTGCGTGCTCTCGGCCGCGTCCATAACCTCGATCTGACCGGGTGTACCGGGGTTAGAGACGTGGATGCGCTTTCTAACGTACATACTCTCCATCTACTTCACATGCGTAGGGGTATTAGTGTAAGCGCCTTGCAGAACGTTCGAATTCTCCGCCTGTCCGATGGCCCTTATGTGGACAGGCAGCTAAATTTCTACATGTACGCACGCAGTGACTATGTCGGTGTGGACACGCTGCAAAAGACCAGTGATGTTAAGATATGGTGGGCGCGAGGTTAGAGGATATATTTTCCGACACCACAACAAACGCGCGTGCGCACACAATACAAACGGTCAAAAATTCTGAAAGGAGCACTCTGTCATCACGGCCATGAGTCCGTAGACGACGAGCGCGCCCTTGGTGAGCATGCGCAGCGTCGCGAGATCCATCTCGTATTCCGTGCGGCCGGCGACCGTGCGCACGATCACGGGCACGCTGCGCAGCACCTGGCACAGCTGCTCGGCGTTCATCGTCTTGGGGATGCCGAACGGCCGCCGCCAGTCGGCCTGTGCGGCGCTGGGGACGCGCTCGAACCCCGCGGGCAGCGGCGGGGCCACGGCCGTACCGTCGCCGCTGGCGGCTTGCACGGCGGTCGCGTTGGCCGCCGGGCCCGGTGAAACGGCGCGCGCCACCCACAGTCCCGCCGCGTAGAGGCTGCCGGCGATCCGCGTGTCGCCGTTCTGGCCAAAGACCGCGGCGACCGTCGGCACGCCCGACACGCGTCACCGCGATCCCCGGCGCGGTGCCCGTGACCGTCTGGTCGAGCACGGTCGCGATCGGCGGGTCGTAGGTCGCAAACCTCACCGAACGCGCGACCACAAACACATTACTGCGATACGCCGCGCATACAAAGAATAATCACCACTCGTCGAAAGACGAACATTCGCACATTGTACACACGCATTACTTACAGTGCCAGCGTTTTCGACCGTCGCATTCCTTATCGCATCTCGATGGAGACCGCTTGCTCGCGCTTTCGACCTGAATGATACCGCTCATTTTTGTTGAGCCGACTGTCTCAAATTTGATTAAAGCCGCATCCATGTCACCCTTGCGCTGTAACACACATCGACGTCTTCGTGCCGTCACGCTCCAAACAAGTCTGACGTCACTTCCTGACGACTTCGCAGCATGAACAGACATCGCCGACGGCAGCACGTCCATCTCAAAATGATTCGGCCCACTGCGTTCGACCTCGGGCATGATCCCCTTCCCAAGCGACAAGTACGACGCCCCACGAGCAAGCCGCGGAATCTCGCTCGCCACGCCAGCGCGTCCCCAATCGTCTGAACCGGACGATCCACCGCTTCACCCTCCGAACACCTGCAATCACCTCAAGCAACCCACACGAACAATTCGTCGGCTGCTGCAGCCTGGCCCCCGATCGGCGCACATGAGCCACAATCCGCGCAAATCGATGGAGCACAAAAAAAAACTGAAACACTGAGTAGGCAACAAAAAGGCGACTACGTTGTCAATGATTGCGGTTGGTGCAATGGCGACGACGGAGATCCGCCGTTGTCCGCCACAGCGAGTACGGTCGCGTGGCTGTACAACGATAAGACGCTGCTCCACGAACGTGCCGACCGTTATATTGAAATCTACAAGCGCGCTACTGCATGTAGAACGCTCAACGAGCAAAAGGCAATTTTTGGAACTGTTCTGCAAAAGGTTGTGTCAATGACGCCAATAGAGGAGGATCATAACCCTGCGCGCTTCAACTCGTATCTTCTCGAACCTTTTGGCAGCATAGCGTCATTATTGCATTCGGCGGTCGCAAATGCCTCTTCTCGTCTGCAGGGGCGGAAGACGCTTGCGCTGTGCGCCGCGAGTGGCTCCGGCAAGACAAAGCTCCTCTACTCGCTTGCGACTAACGCGTCGCTGCAACACCGTGCGAGTGTGGTTATCATCCCACTCCACGGGCGCTGGATGGCATGCGGCTCTTCGCGCTCTCGACAAAAAGCTTGGCGATTTGAAGCCTGTGTCGCAGATTTTGAACGAAACGGAAACTGCGATAGCCGCACTTGATCTCGTGCGACTATTCGTGGCTTCGTTTGTGCTGTGGATACTTGTCCTCAACAACCGTGCCGCCGACATGAACCATGACGATCGTCGCAAGCTGTGGGTCGTTGCCATGGAGAATGGCCACGGCGAACTCGGCGTTTCGCGGGTTTTTGAGCTGTTGTTGACGTCGCTTCCAACAGCGAACCATTCGAGAGCCCACAAGTTAGTGTACGAGGGCGCTCTTGCGGCACTCGTGGATGCTGCAGGCGGCGATTCCGTCGTTCTGGCATTTGACGAAATCAGCTGCACCATCAACGTCGCCCGCGGGATGTGGTACCATCTTGCAGAGTACCAGCAGTGCGTAAGCGACGAAGCCGCGGTGCGCCGACGCAAGGAGATGGAGACTACATACGGCGGTGCTCGGGGCAAGCGTGATCACCCTACCGACCTCTTTTATGCGCTGCGCCTACTCATGCTGAAGATGGTGGAAGATTCGGCCATTGTTGTGCACCCTGTGTTTGCGGATACTGACTTCCACATCCGCGTCGTGCGTGACATCAAAGAGAAGTCGCCGATGAACTCGCGTCTCGACGTCTTCAGCGCATTTCACGCCGTGTCATTCACAGAGGTCGCGCAGTTCGTTCGCAAGTACTTTGGTCTCGAGGTGAACGCTGAGTTGTTCATTCCATTGGCGGGCCGTCCTCGTTTCTTCGGAGACTTTGCGGAGGCGGTTTTCAGGCACTGTCGCGCACATCGCCCTGACGTACTAACCATAGACGACATCAAACAATGCGTGAAGAAAGCGACGTTAACGAGCCAGGAGAACCTTCGCAAACTTGTGTCGAAGGCACTGGATCTCAGCGACCTGGACGAATGCATGGAGGACCTCTTCCACAAGGTAGCACTGACCCAACAATATTGCGCATCAAGTCGAACGAAATGGCTGATCTCCTCTCGACCAACATGCTCTTTGCCTCTGATGCCGTCCAGTCGAAGGTTGTCGATATCGCACATGCGGGTGACGTAGCGCAAACATTTGACGACATTCTTGAGGGCACGTTGGAGACACTTTGCGTGGACATGACGGATGAGCCGCTGATGCGGGGTTCTTCGACAGGTTGCCGTTGATCTCGCTGTGACATCGCGCAAGAGTGCCCTCGGGGTCGTGTCGAAGAATGCGCCGCCGATCGAACGAACCGACTTTGTGCGAAGCTCCAGAAGGAACTGTTGCTGAAGAAAGGAGACAAGGCGGAGGAGATGTTTGCGTGGGTGATCTTTCGCGAAACGATGATGCTAAAAAGGGCGTGCTTGCGTCCTGCACTGTCCGCTGTTCTGGATTGTTTACTCGACACTGACGAGCTGAACTGGCTTCGTGAGATTGAAGTGTGCGCGGACCGCATTCGGGACTGCGAAGGTGGCGACCCGTTCTCCCTCGCGCTAAAGGGGTCTGCCGTCGTTTTCAACGGCGATCTGGCGGCCGGCGCCGATGTAATTTTCCCCGTTAAACGCATTGCGGATGGTGCGTGCGGAATGTTCTGCCTCCAGTCGAAGGCTACGAAGAGGGCGGTCAAGCTTAGTAATGCACTCGCAACCGTCCACTCCGGGACGCAGTACCTCTGCACCTCCCACGACTCCCTCAAGGCTGGCGAGGCTATATTCGTCGAACCTAAGAAGGTGAAAGCTGCGCTCGGCGGAAAGAGGGATGCTTACGTCGCTACCCTTTCAGAGTTTTCAGTCGACGAGTCGCTGTGGTTGCGCGCATTGTTTTCGGCGCAACCATGCTTGCCCGATTTGGTTAAGCGCGTGAATAAGCACAATGCTTCCTACGCAAACAAACCGTCAGATGCGATTCTTTTGATTTCGCCTAAGGCGGCGATGTTTGAGGGCGCCACAATCGGCCTCTTCAAACAGCTCTGCGAAAAAGGTCGGATCGCAAATCCGGACAACCCGTCCGATCTACGACCGAATCTGCGCATCGCAGATGCCGACGATGCAATGCAGAATTCAGCCTCTAGTTCACGCCATGCGCCTGTGGCGACCAAGTCCTCCGCTAGCGTGGCGAAATCCTCGCGTCTAGGGCCAGTGTCTGCGCAGACGTCTCTATCTAACGTCAATCCAATATCGTCCACGCTCACGTCACAGGACGGTGGTATGCGTGATAGACCACAAGCGCCCCCCAAGTCCTCCACTGGAGCGCAACGCAAGCCGCTTAGTGCACCACCTGGCGCACGTGGAAGAGCCGGCGCTCGCGCTGAAATTTCAGTTTGATTTGCGTGTCCGCGTTCAACAATAATGGCTACACAGCTTCCGCCGCCGTTATCGCCGCCAACGTCAACAACGCCGACGAACAACAAGGACTTAACGTTGCTGCTGTTGTACGACGACCCTGACCTCCAAAAGCAGGTCGATCATTACGTTGCCATTTATAAGCGCGCCGCAGCTGTCAGCCTTGAAGAGCAAAAGGCTATTTTTGGGACAGCTTTGCGGACGGTCGTTTCGCTGTCGCCTGTGGACGACGTTCATGCTACCCCTCGGTTTAACCCATTCCTTCTCGAGCCGTTCTGGCAGGTGGCTACGCTGCTCCACTTGTGGGCCAAACTTTGAGAAGTATGCAAGCGTGCTCATAAATCGTGCAAACGATGTGTCCCAACTTTTACAATTGCCAAATGTCGTCAAAGTAATTCATTTTGCATAAACACGTATCCGCCGCACCGCGCACCACAATGTCCACGGATTTTTCATTTTTGTTTAATAATGGCCACACATTATTTATACAGTCGTTTGACATACAAATGTAGAGAAAATATGAAAAGATCAGTGAGACACAGTAGATAAAGCCGGGTGGCGGCGGACAGTTGTGTAATGTTATTCAGCGATTGGTACCGCCTGTATCCTTACAGTCGCTCTGCAAACACAACGTTTTGCATGGTTAATAAATACATTCGCCCAATATAAGAAATAACCGTCGCTCCGTAAAGCCCATCTCGCTCCCAAACAAACGGCATTTGCAACCCATCGATCCATTTGGACGCGTTCAAAATGAACAGACATAATTTAAACACGGTCAATGGTTGACATTTTTTAGCTTACCAACTGCGATCAAAAACATGTACACGAAGCCGGGCCTGCTAGCGCTTGACAGTTTGAATATTTAACAATGTTGAAGCATGCAATCTCGTGACACATGTTGAGAAGGCGTTCTTCCGCTAGCTTCATGTTACGCGTAGGCATTATCCACGTGGTTTTTTCAGTCAAACGAAGATCGTAAGCAAACTTCTTGCGTCGGTCTTGAAGATGGTCAGACCCTCCATATAAATCTTTCCTTTAGTTTGGCGTGCTGTCTTCTTTTTCACGTGCTCTTGAAAATGCTCCAATATCGCACGTTGGGTTAGGAACTGATCAAGCTCGAGCATATGTGTCGCAGAGCGATGCATGTTTGCTAATCGTGGTCAGCAAAACGCCGACAGCTGTATACGTCAGTGCAATGGGCATCACTTCTTACAATATGCGGTGCTCCAATGAGGCCATCTGCGAATGTAAGTTTTAATATGGAAAGGGATTCGGCTGTTGTCTTCGGTCCGTTTCCTGTTTCGTGCTCCTGCGCAGCGTTACATATCCAATCACGTTCGTTAGGGAAACTGCAATTCGAATTCGCAATGGTGTCACCACGACCTAGGAACATCACGTGACATGTCTCGACAAAAATGGACCAATCAGAGGGCGTTTGAAAAAGGGGGTGGACGCTCAAAAGACGTCACAACGTAAGATGGTTGTCAGACAAGGGCATTGGCAAGAGTAAGGTTTCCGTGTAACTTCATACATTCATGCTCACACACCACACAAAAATTGGCCCAATGTTTTAGTTTAAAAATCCAGTGGTGTTTTCCTCGCGAGGAAAAATCAGGCGTACTGTTTTCTCAGTCCGCAAATGTGTGTATTTATATTGCCCGGTGTGCTACCGAACAGCGACTAAATTAGCCTTTTCAGCACACTGCTTCATACATGACTCATACAGTGCCGGCCCGCCATTTAGTGTCTTTTTCTATAGAATACTCATATTCACTCTCTATGATGAATGTAATGCGCGCGCCGCCTGTGACGTGAGGATGCTCAAAAGACGTCACAATGTAACAGCACGTGATCACCGTTCCAAAGTAACTGGACCGTCGTAACACTAACGCCCGGTAGATAACTTCGGTGTGAATGCCCAACAGCGCCTGGGGAAGCCAAACAAGACCACGTCCAAAGAGAATCGTCTCTTGCCTAGTCTTCGCACTCGAAAAGAACACTCTTGCGAAACCCGATTCAGTTTACACAATTATCGTTTAAGATAACAAGTCTGTGAAATGGTACAACTTTACATACGCCGCCACGCGCATCCCCTTATATACCCATCCCACCAACTCATCATCACACACACACACGCGCACACGCACCGCCTACACACAGGCACACACACTGTCGCGTGCATGCATCGCGCGCATCTCGCACTTTCCGCCGTCGGATTGGGACGTCCCCCACTCTGGGGACCCCCGTCGCCGCAGTACAGGAATGAACACGTCGCCGCAATACTCCATGTATACCGAGAATAAACACCACTCGTCAAAGGACGAGCATTCACATACGATGTACATGCATTACGCCCAATGCCAGCAGCTTCCGCCACCTTCTCTCAATCGCGTCTCGATTGAGATCGCTTGCCAGCATTTTCGCCGAGCGGCCCAGTTCTCCGTCGGCCGGCCGACATCCGAATTTGAATCCGATCATCCACGTCACCCTGTGTACCCCGATCGACGTCATCGTGCCGTCATGCTCCGAAACTAGTCAGACGTCACCCCTGCCGCCATTACA
>CALSCR010004150.1:0-16745 GCA_943704495.1 Pigoraptor chileana
CACACACACACACACACACACACACACACACACACACACACACACACACACACGCGCGCGCGCATACACACACACACACACACACACGCACACACACACACACACACACGCACACACACAAAACCAAGATGAATTGATGTCAGTTCATTAAGCACTGGCAACTGTTTTCAATCTCGCACGCTATCAGCAGCCCATGTGTTGTCCGAGGCAAGAATGACGCAGTTCAGTATTTAAGAGCATACACCACGCGATGACTGGATGCAACTTGGTGCGATTGCAGCCTCCTCCCCACCTCAAGCGAGAGGCGCGCGACCACATCCTTTGCCCGCTCCTTCCATTCAAGCGATGCATCACAGAATGGAGTCCCTTTCAACGCGCCGTCATCACACGGCCCCGATTGATCCGACGGTGCGGATGAGACCAACTGCGCAGCAACACACACGCAGAGCAGCAGCAGTTGCACGTGCCACCATTCCGCCATGTCTGGAAAAACTTGGTGATGTTATTCTCAGCCACAAAAAGATTTTGTTTCTTTTCCTCTTCTTTTTTTTACCCCTCTCCTCCCTGCTCACTTTGCGTCATGCAAGATGCAGCGTGAGATTAAAATGTAGTAGAGAATACGCACTATAAATGGGAATACATTAATTATACAATCAACTTAATCCGACGTGCATGCAGACAGACTCGACGTGAGCCGTCGCCGCCGGAGTAAATTGGCTGTCCCGACTGACAGGAACAGAGTGAATTGGCATTATTATTACTGGATTATTCAGAGTCTGCGCAGCTGTGTCAGTTGTTCTGTTCTGATTCAGTTGATCAGGTCTCAATCAGTATCAACACTAACTTGTTACACGCAACGCAAACACTGAATGTTGTGGAGTATTAGCATGAAGAGACTTTTTCTGACATCTGCAAACAACTTGGTGAAAAGGCGTCAAACATTAGGGCACCTCTGTTTATGTTCATTATAACTAATTGATGGCCGCATCGCCGCCGTCGCCTGACTGTAATGCAGTGCCAGTGTGTGTGCCTATTGTATCGCGCTCTGCGGCCGAGGCCTGTGCTGGTGCATCAACGCCGCCACCGCCATCATTCTTGGTCTTCGTTCCGGTGCCTCTTTTGTGCACGCGACCGCCGTGCGACCTAACACCTCGAGCGAAGCATCACTCCACGCCACACGCTTGTCGATGCAACCCGCGATCCCCCGCCACAGATCGTAAATCTTTCTGTCACGAAATCGCCTCGACTGCGCTTCCCGCTGAATATGAGCGGCGGCGACAACAGGGTTCGTGCCGGTCATCATTTCTGCCACAACAATGCCGTATGAGTATGTGTCCGTCCACATTGATTCGAGGCGTGTTTCGTTGCGGTATGGGCAGTAGTACGGCGAGGGGGTGCGCTGCGTGGGATCCAGCGGGATGCTCTCATCAATCACCTCGTGTCCGCACGGCTGCCTCCCTAGCATGGGCACGTGCCGGGCAAGGCCAAAGTCCGACAGCACGGCCCTTCCGTTTGCGTGGATTAAAATGTTTGCCGAAGTGACGTCCCTGTGAAGAAAGTTGTTGGCATGCACGTGACACACGGCAAACGCTATGTCGCAGGCAATGCCGAGACGCTCGTCTCCGCTGAATCGTCCCTCTGAAATGGCGTCACGCAAGCATCCACCCTCACAGTATGGCATCAGTATGGACACTGCGCCGCCGTCGGGCTCCACACAGAGGCCGAGCAGGCGCACCACATTCTCGTGTGGCGTTATCGTCAGCATTGCCGCCGCCTCGAGTACGTAGTGCGCCTTGGCACCGGCATCAAACACTCCGTCGTGGTTGCGCAAGAGTATTCTCTTGACGGCGAGTGCGGGCGCACCGACTTCATCCGGGTCGACTGCATTGCACTTGTACACCGTCGCATACCGACCCATGCCGAGTGCTCGCCAGTACTTTCGCTTACCAACAAGGGCACGCAGCTGTGTCGGGTCCATCCACCCAAACGACGTCGTGGCGTTGATTGTGGGCAGTGAGAGAGAAAGCAGGCGGGGAAGCGCCTTTGCCGCCAACGCGAGCTCATTGGTGCGGCACTCCTCACACGCGTGGATGGCCCGCACCTGCGCCTCGTAGCAGGCCATTGTGTCGTCTCCGTGGGCCGTGCATCGCGCGGCATCTGCACTCCCATCTTGCCCATCGCCGTTGTCCCTATGGCCGTCCGCCGTTGCAGATACTGTCGTATGTCTGTGATGATTTAGCTCTCCAGGGACCGTTTTGGTGCCCTTGCCCTCGGACGAACAGCTCGAGTCCCCTTGGTGTGCACCTCCACGCGAATGCAAGGGATTCGGCTGGGGGACCACGGGCACGTGACGGCACTCCATCGCAAGGGCGACTGTCGCAACTATGCGGCTTGCGGGATAGTTCTCGAGGGACACCTGGACACATTCGGACATTTGTTTCGCCATTTGCCACACTGGCCACGTGCCTGCCGTTGCTTCGCTATCAAGACAAGCCATCATGAGGTATGCAGCCGCAAGCGAGCACTCGGCAGCCCCTGCGTTGGCCCGGTCGGTGTCACGTGCAAGCGCCATTGACGCCTCAAATGCCTGTCTCACGTGATCCGCCGATGCGACCCGCACCGGGGGAGCGGCGGCGTCCAGCACGATTGAGGCGGAGAGGAGCACAATGCGCCAATTTGTGTGTGCGCGCATGCTGAACGACGCGACGACAAGTGCCCGTGCGAAGCAGTGCTGGCTGTCGGACTCTGACTGTGCGTTTCGGCAGCCAAAGTGGAGCAGACAGAGGGCGGATGTTACCATGGCAACATGTGTCGGGTGACGCATTGCAGCATCGCAGGCGGCGTCAATGGCAGCCCTCGTCGACCTTCCGAGCACTCGGAACATTGCGAGGCGGGAAAGGAATTTAAGCGCCGCCGCGACCACTGCCGCGTCTCCTGTTTTCACTGCGCGCACGGCGCCGTGTTTGAGACGGCCTTTACTCTGGCGTGCACACGAACGCGCCAGATCATCTTCCATTGCCACGCGTGCTAACGTCTTGAACAGGAGGACTGCATAAGTGCGGCTGTGGGGTGCATATGCGACACCAATGTCGGCAAAGACGGGGAAGAGATGCTCAAGGGCAATGTCCTCGGCACTGCTCCTTATTTTGGACAATTTGCAGAGCGTTGTGAATATTGGCAGCAGCAGTGGATTGGGGCTAAGTACTGCCGCCTGTGCCCCTGGGACCGCCATCTCTCCTCCCGCCGCCGCTGCCTCCATCGACTCGCGTGATTTCGGCACGACCACGCGTGCAGCGCGCATGAGATGTTTTGTGAAACCGGCCAAGGCGTAGGATTCGGCCACCATGGAGGACACCCTGCACAGCCGCCGCAATCGGTGGAGTGCTGCACGCACGCCCGCCCCATCGCACGCACGAAAGGCGCTGTCGAATGCAATCCACACGCTCTTGACAGCCTCAACATTGTCCACCACGCTGCCGTTTTGGATGTGCGGATCGTCGATCAGAGAGCGCCTTCGCTTCTCCGCGTCAACGCCACTCGGACTCGGGGGCTTGAATACATTCCCGGATGCGTCGTCACTCACTCTCACTCTGTGCGCTTCGGTCCCATTCGCATGTGTGTCTTGCGAGCGGGCGTCCTTTGTGACGGAATTGCGTACCCCTTGTTCTATTGTTTCTGCATCTTGTTCCGCCGTTACTGCAACCCACGGTCCACTCGCGCGACCAACGTCAGCTACACAAATATCCGGGGTATGGGAACCCTCCGCACCCGCACCCGCACACACTGACTGTGCGCCAACAACGCCCCTTGTTTGCGACACACTGTCCATCCCATGCTCGGGACTCACCACCGCACGTGCGCACTCGTAGGTTGCCATGGAAGTGTGCCGCTCACCCTCCATATCGATGCGTCCGATCGCATGGCCGGTGTCGTGTGTCACTGGATACTCTTTCCTGCGGATATCGCTCCCGATCGACCGTCGCGGTGGCGATGCGCCGTCCGCGCGTTCTCGCAGAGCACTGATCTGAAGCATATGATGGACCTCGTCAATGCTGTCGATAGATTGGGTGTCTTTGGTTGTCACAGAGGACGCCGCATCATCCCTATCGCCTGCGAGAACTCGCTTATCCGTAGCAGTGAGACCGGTGTGTGTGGAGTCTACTTTGGCGTCAGCATACTCGTGGTCGGCCGTGGGAGTATATCGTAAACGCGAGGGGAGCGCACTCTGCGCACTCAGCGCAATCTCCTCGTGCATCTCGTATTGATGCGAGCCTTCATCTTCCAAGTGGTGTGGGACTGCACTGCATAGTGGCTCTCCTTCACCGTCCACGTGCCGTTCACCGTCCATGAGCGGCATGGCGTGCAATCGTCGCCCCTTTCCCGTCGGCGGCGCATGTGTCGAGAGTGGACTCACCGAGATGAGCACGCCTGCGTATTTCATGTCTCGCTCGAATGTTGACAACAGCGACGTTTCTAATTGAGCTCCCACTTCACTCTGGCCGTCGTCATCCAATCCACACAATCTCTTCTTCTCATCGCTTTGCCGCTCCGTGTCAGAGGTTGGGGAACCTCGCATGCTGTGCATATTGTCGCATATGCGCGTGCACCACACAGAATGCATTGGTTTGACCCTGCCGCACTCCCCGAGCAGCTGCCGCTCTCTTTCATTCTGCGACTGTCGTGTGGCGTGGTGATGGTCGCTGGTGAATACATCTACAACTTCCCGGGCGGGCCTCTGTATGACGTCGATTTTCGCGGGCGAACTTGTTACATCCACCTTCTCTCGTGTGGTGACAACTGGAACAGAAGGGGCTGATGTAACAACCGCCACGCCGTGTCTGGGAGCAATGCCCACGTGCCTGTACGCTTTGGTCACGTCGACCGCTGTTTTACGCTCAACGGCGATAGAAGGCGATGCTGCTACAACCTCTACACTGTGCCTGGGAGAGACCGACGCTTTTGGCACCACATCAACGGCACCTTTCTCTCGCGCACATTCCACAACCTCAACAGCAATCGCACTGCGCTTCGCATCGACCGCGTTTGTTTGCCTGTCCCAGGGGAGCACGACTGACTTAGTCGCACGGACAACTTCTCCCGCCATTTCGGGTGCTTGTGACCAATGGACGTCGTCAACGGCATAAAATGCACTGCTTCCAGCTCGTACGCCGATTGGCACGGAAAGGGCGCGAATTTCAAATTCTGAATCGTGGGCGGGATCGCCCTCGACAAACTCGAGCGATGTTGCCGTGTGATGCCCCTGCGATGACTCTGTGTCCTCCCCGTGTGTTTGTTCTGGCGTCCCTTGTGTGTCAAAACCAGCATCGCCCGTGTTAAACGCGTTGATTACATCGAACACGCGATCTTCGTGCATTGTGTGTTGTACGTCGGGGTTGAAATGCGTGTGCTCCTGATTATTCGCCCCTGCACGCACACCGTCCATGCGATTTGAAAATGTCACGGGCTTATCTATCGGGGCTGCACTTTGACTTAGTTCTGCGGATACTAAGACATGCTCTGCAGCGGACGCCATCGCTCGCACCACATCCGACTGTGTGTGACGTGCACTCGCACCACCAGAATGCAATGTTTCATCCGGGTGTGCTTTCCAGTCGTTAGTGTGCTCCTCGTGTCCATGGTCTGAGAGTTGTGACGCGCCGACGGCGTGTAATATGACGAGCCCATTCTCTTCGTCACCAACAAGGCTGCCATTTCTTTCGGCTGATGGGTGGGCCGAGTGTGTGTCGCCACCGTGCGTGTGGGAGTTTTTTGCTCTCTTTCTTCCCTTGCCTGCCTCTGTGTCGCCCCTCAGCAATGCACTCCCCTGGTCCGTGTCGGAGTCTTCCGGGGCGGCGACTGCCCGCGTCGACGCATCCACGTGACTATCCCCCTCACCCGCTGCGGTTTCCGTGCATGAGAGTGCGGCAATGAGGTTATTGACCATGAGAGCGAGAGCTTCCGGTCCGCGAGCCCTTCCCACTCCAACAAGTGGGGGCACTTCGTCACCACCGGCAGTGGGTTGCTCTCCCTCGACACGCAGTGACTCCGCTGTTGCATCGCTGGCGATCGCATATGCAGCTTCATCGAATGAGTCTATAGACGCCGTGCTGCCGCGCCAGTCGTCGTCGTTAGCCCACAGCCCCCGCAGTTGGATGTTGCTGTAGCGATCCACGAGCGATGCGCCAAAGGCTGAATCGGCGGCAAACGGATATCGGTTATGCTCCTCCAGGAATATATGCGCATCCTCCGATGCGGGTTTCCGTGGAGACGGTTTCCCTGGAGACGGCCGTCGCGGCTGCCCCTGTCTACCCGTCTCAGAGTGCACTGCGTCGTCGGTGGATGATGATACGGTGGTACCTTCCGAGTATTCGCTCTCTCCGTCACTGTCGGATGCAATGCCAAGCCCTCCCTCTTCGGGCTGTCCCATAACATGGTTGTGGGATGCGGTGTGAGTTTGCGCAACTGCGTAGTCGTGATGGAGGTCGGCTTGTGTGTCGCTCGCTCGCACATGTTCACACGATCCGTCACTGCTGTGCCTGCGCGTCGACGCTTCACTCGTGGTCGTGTCGTCTGTTGGCGCCGTGTCTGTGCATGCCGCACTGCTATCTTTCACTGCAGCGATTCCCCCATCGTGACGTCTGATTTCGCTCGCTTGGATTTCAAGACCTGCATCACCGTCGTCCTCGGATGCGTCTTCGTCTTGATTAACATCGGGAAAGGAAAGTCGTTTGCTCAGAGGCGATTCTGAATGACCCGTTGTTGTTACTGTTGTTGTTGCTTGTGTTATTGTTGTTGCTTTTGCTGTTGTTGGTGTTTCCGTTGATGTCAAGGTTGTTTTTGCCAGCATGGCCTTCAAGTCCTCCAGCAGCAGCAGCGTCTTCTCATTCTCCGCGCGGCGACGCTTCCAATTATCCTCAATGCGTTTCCTATCCTGAGCGATAGCATCGGCATCTGACATCATGCGCTCGATCCGTCGCGCTGTGTCCACTTCAGCGCTGCCGTAGACTGTCCCGTGCTTGCTTCGAATGGCCCTTTCAAGCATCGTGACTTCGCGTCGCAGTGATGCGCTCCTCACCTCCTCATCGCAGAGACTCACAAGTGTCGTCATGCGGAGATGCATCTCATTCTGCAAACGCAGCCGAATGCCGTGATGAATCTGTTGCACTTCTGGCCGTTGACGTGGTGGTAAAATATCCATCTCAGCTGTGATCAAACGACGTGTGTCTAACTTATAAATAAAATTTCTGTTTTATGCTCGCTGAATGTGTCTTCGCATGTATATTGTGTGTGTGTGTTTTTGCACACAAATGCTGTTGTGTGTGTTTATGTCGTGTGTGTTTGTGTGCCGACTTAGAAATGACTTTTGATTGGCTCATTTGCATCAATCAAATTCGACGTTGATGATTGGACAGACATGTCACCATGAAAAGGTAACCTACAACCGTCGCTCGCCGGTTGGCGACTGACAGCGAACTGCCCGCGAATTGATATTTCTCGTCAGGTGGTAATTGTGCTTAAGCTTGCCGTTGACAATATATTTCATGGGACAGGCCCCCATCGGTCTTACAGTTGTAGACCGATCCTATTATTTGTTGGTGACTGTCGTCGCCCCTCGGGAAGCTGAGGAATGAGTGGAATGCTGACTGACGTGCCTCCGAACCGTGGCGCCGGCGCACTATGCCCGTCAGACCGACGACTGTAGGCAGGTCGAATGCACACTTTATTGGCATCCATGCCGGCCGGTTGTGCCAAATTCACGGTATGTTCTTCCTATCATATGCTGTCTCCGTCTTTCAACTAAATTAGTGTCGTCGGTGGAACTATTTCTTCCTTTTCAACAATTATTCTCTCGCCCATTCGTGAACACGGGCAATAATTTCAAGTGTCAGGAAAATGGATGCTCATAGTAAGCACGGCTTTGTGAATGGACTTCCAAACACTCTAATCGATGACGATTGGATGAATCTTCCCGAATGGAGGATGGACGAAGACTCTGAACCGAATGCAGTGAGCATTGCCATCTGAGCCAACAGTAGTGTATATTAAAGTTGCTTTGCCGATCAGTATTCGTCATATCGGGCAGCGTTCGGATGACGGCCGATATGGCTGTCATGACAATGGCCGGATGAGAGCTATGAAGCCCTTCCGTGTACATGCGGTCCACTCTGGTTGACTACAGCCTGTGTTCAGAGGCAAACTCAAACTCATAATTTTCATGGCTTTTCATTTTATTTACACAACCACGACCGCTGTTGATTCGTCCGACACAGGCCACCGCCGTCTCCGGCAACCCTCAATCACAGCCCAATCAACAGTTTTCCGGGGCGCCGCCGCTAATGGGCGGAATGGGAAGTGAAATCTCACCCGAAGGCGACGGCTCGCAAGAAAAACAGGCGGCAGTGGTCGGTCGTCGTATGGACATTCCAAAACAAAAGGCCGAGTGAAACAGAAGAGGTCACAACAGTTTGATGCGGCGGCGGCACGAATACATTGTCTCAACGGCATCAGCACTGAATAAAAAGTGACAACAAGCTACTAGTGGTGCTGTATTCACTGGCAGCTATTAATAATTGTGGCCCGGCAGAACATTCAGGCTGACAGACTGAATAAAGTGCACACACGCCGGCCACTACAAACTGTCAACGGGGATTCAACCCAACGTTTCAGATGCGATGCGCACAACAGTTGAGCCCGTCGTTTGACTTGATGCAATACTATGTGAAAGGAGCCATGAGAGCGCTCGATCGCAAGGGTTCAGTCGGTGTCGTGGGCGGTGCCGAGTCTCAGCCCGTCAGGCCGTCCAAAGTAGCACAACCCGAACACACTCAGTTGATAGTCCGTCCCCGACTCTAACCAACCCATTGTTGCCATATACACTTGCCAAGTAATCAAATTGTGCATGTTGTGCAGAGGTTCGTCTTGTGATTTGTTCAACATATGCATCTTTGCGCGCACTGCATCGCACCAGTCCCTCCTCACCCCTCTCAAATGCATATGCCTCCCGCCCTGCGGTGCACCGACGCCTCCTTCATGGCAAGCTCCACTTGACGTGTCTCTGTCGCTATCCGCTTGTGTGCATAGTCTCCTGCGTGCAGGGTATGCCAGATGACGACACCAGTGACCGCACAGTGACGCGATACACTGCGCCACCCAAAGCTCTTGCATACCTCAAACACATTCCCCGCCACGACCGCACCACGTGACCCTCGCTAAGCGGAGCGGTTCAGGCCGGATTCCGAAAGGGGCCCTCCCTTCGGGCGTTTGAGTACGGCGTCTTTTGCTGTTAATGGCTACGCGAGCTCGTCATGTCCACTTGCCGATGCGATGGATGCGACGTCGAAGAAGATGGCGGCCGAAGTGCTGGATGCACCGAATGCATTATCAAGCGACTCATCGAGAGCGCCCGTCTGCGCATTCCAGCCGCACTGTGCCGTCACACGCAACGGTGCGTCCGTCGGGCGAATACGCGACTGAATTGACGCTAAGGGAGTGCCCATTGAGCGTGCGAATGAGAGCGCCCGTTTGCGCATCCCACAGCCGCACTGTGCCGTCACCACTTCCCGACGCAACGGTGCGTCCGTCGGGCGAATATGCGACTGAATTGACGCTAAGGGAATGACCATTGAGCGTTCGAATGAGAGCGCCCGTCTGCACATCCCACAGCCGCACTGTGCTGTCACCACTTCCCGACGCAACGGTGCGTCCGTTGGGCGAATATGCGACCGAAGTGACACTAAGGCAGTGCCCACTGAGCGTCACAACTGACGCATTTGTAGTTTGCAACGAGATCCGGGGCACACCAACACTCAAAACACACGCACACACAGTTACGTACTCTCTATCTGTCTACTATACGAATGTTCTTTCTTCCCTCCCATCCCCCCGGCAATCATCCATGATTGTCCATGATTGTCGTGAGTTTTTCCGCTGGCTGCATTCGCTTTCACAAGAATCCCCATCGGCGTACGGAATCCGGGATAATCTAACTCTATAATGACGTCTTATCAACGCCATTGGAGAAGATGTCGTTCAGAGATTGAGGAATCACTGTCATTGGCTGTCTGTCACCCACAACCACTACCCGGACACTGAGTGCAACTGGGCACGGTGGTGACTGGGCATGAGTGCTGTTTACACTATTACAATTAAAACATATTCAGCTCTTCTTACGGGCTGGCTTGCTGTCAACATTGTACCTCGCCGCAACCAGAAACAGACACACCATTGCAAAGCCCTCCGCCCAGAAAAAGGCACCGTAGTCAATAATGGTTCCAATAACAGGTGCCTGCGGATCTCATCAGTACAGCAGTGACGGCCACAGTAACAACAAACATGATTGGTGTCAAGCAAGATAGTGTGAATTCAACTGAGGTCAGCGATAAATACCATATGCCATGACACTGATCATGACGAATACGCGATGAACAAAGCGCTGAACAACATCAAGGATACCCGGCCGCGGCGCGGATCGGCCAGAAGACAACCGGGGATGCCCACCACGCCTCTAACTCGCCGATCCAGATAAAACTAACACACTGCATCTTTTTTTTACTGTCATATGCAGACTGCTCACAAACACCCATATGAACAATGAACTCTATCTGCATGTGACTAACTCACCTGAGGCATTGAGTTACGCAGCGAGGGTAGCGCAAAAATCAGTGAAGAAAAGAAAGACATGAGTGTCGGATTCTCACATTTACGCCATCTGTAGTGTTGTTCCAATGGAAGCATGTACAGTGCAGCAGGAATCCGGTCGGTGAGAAAAATGTAAAATAAAAGGGAGCGGCAGTTTTAAACATTGCCCACGGCATAAACAACAGTCAAGTGAGCGAGAGGAGCAACGTCTGCACCCCGAAATTCGGCGGATAACAATCACTGAGAAAATAACTGAACGACTTAGCGACCGACAGTGATGGACTCAACGACAGCTGAGTTCAGACAGTCGGCTATTGCTGATTGCAGCTCTAATCTCAGCATTTGACAACATGAATTGTCCCCCACCCCCTTACTCCCCCTACGACATAGCAGGCAGCCTCTTTTTGTTGGGCAGGCTGTCTGTATCAGTTACTTCCAATTCTAAATTAAGCCGATCCCCGCCGATTCCATAAGTCAGTAGCGGTCTGATGGCTCACTCACCTGCTGATCACCACCAGGTACGCAACCCAGATTTCCGTAATGAGAATGAGCCACATCCCCACAACAACGACCTGTGTTCGATGACGTAAAGAGCGGTGTTAAAATAGATGTCAGACTCGTCTGGTGCGCCAAATCGTGCTGTCAATCTCACCGTTAGAGCGGCGGATACAAACCTGCACGGGTTGTGCAAAGTACTGGCGTGCATGCCACTGTACATATGCCGCAATTCCTGAGCACTATTCAGTTATAAATGTATGAAATCTGGAAGACCTACACTGGCACGTCTGTCGAAAGTAGCACTCACCATCGGATACACACGGAACAGAGGGCCACGGTATAGCTTGAACTGTCGTAGAATCAGAAATGCATTGACAGCAGGGATCAGATTGGATGAAACCGTTTCACCCTCATGACACATGAAAGCGACAGAAGACAAATGTGCTGTACAGGTACATGGAGGCTGGAAAGGCGTTGCTTTCTGCACCTGGCACCATGCGGGAACACCGAAACGAAAGCAATTACCAGTGAAGGGATTGGAAGTACTAGTGTGCCGGTAGAAACGGCCGCACACACCGCCAGTGTAGCCACCGTCGGACAACGGGGCAGTTTGCAGACCACTCTGTGAATACAAAACAGTCACTGCTGCTGTCGCGTCCTCACCTCAATACCTTGAAACTTTGCGACATCTGAGCCAAATGGCGTTGCGTGAATCGAAAACACTCCAATGTCCTTAATATCCACTATAGCCGCCATGAGAAGCAAAATTTCGCCCGCAGGACCAGCAAGGGGGTACATGTCGGCGCGGAAGGTGTACACGTCGAAAGGGTACAGCAGTAAGGAGCCCTCATCGGCCTTGATCTGTGAGCGATCGACGGACATGAAAACAGAAACAGGATCAGAGTGCCGTTCAATTAACACGCCAGGGAATTAAAGTGAGAAAAGATAACAAGTCAGTGTTTTGTCAAGAAAGAAGAGAGGGGCCGGAATACACTTAACGAGTGAACTGCACCTCCATCAGACAGTTACACTATGTTGTCGATAGAAACAATTGTCCAGCAGACATTTGCCACGACCATGACAGGGCAACAGCCTCGACATAAACCCATGATAGTATCATGCACAAACATAAAATGCACTGCTCGCACTGTTACACAACGTATATGTTTGTGCCTAATGGTGTCTCAATGCGTTACGCTACAAGAGACTCTGAGAGAGATATCGAGGATTCGTGACGAGCCATGACAGACAGTAAAAAGGATGGCAACAGTCAAGAGATACGGACCGATGCCGAGAAGTCAAAGAGTGGCTTGTTCTTGTCATAAACTTGAAATGCATCTACCACATACAAGGCAAGCGTCTCGTTTAGACGGGGAGGGAACTCTGACACAACGTACTGCGAATGTCGCGGTGCAGCTGCAGGCAACGCAAATAGGTGGCGCAATTGACCCAGGCCGGCATTAGCAGAGAAATCGTTTAGTTCAGTTGCACTCTGCTGTCATGCGCATAACAGGAGTCAGTTTGCATTAATCGTAAGAGCAGTGCTTCCCTGGGACGACCAGTCGCCAGCCAGTAATGGCAATGACAGCCGAGACGTGCTGAAAAACTAGCTCAGGATTCGTTAGTGGTCGGATCAATAAGCGACCAATTTGATCAGAACGTGACGGACGGAGACTGCGCCTCATTGACAAGGGACTGTCAATACCAGTAAAATAATACCCACTGAAGCCACAGACGACATTGACGGTGGCTCCTGAATTGCTCGGCTCGAACTTGGCGAGACTGATTTGTAGGCCAATCACCGGAGTGTTGTTTCCATTGATGTCCTCTGCTGTGGAAGGAAGATCTCCTAACCACTGCCGGTTGACAATATGTGCCCATTCAGTGGCGAAATAATGTTGAAACCAATCAGAACGGAGCATCTTGAGACCATACCAACTCTGAATCATCAAAGGGCAGGAAAGTAACTGACAGTGCACGTCATGCGCTAGAGAGTCACAGAAACACGCACACCAGAAGTATATTCAGACGATGCGCTCAAGCACTGGCTATTATGACGGCCGCTGCGCCCAGGCTGCGTTGGCCATAACATTGCCACAGACAGGTAAGGAAGTAATCAGCATGCACTGACTGACTGGCCCGACGCCCGACCGGCCGCACGGCACTCCGCTAAACAGCCGGCGGATGAGTGAGATTCATCACAAAATACCTCAAACAGACCATTACATTCAAGCAAATTGAAAATAAAAACCAAACTAGCATGACCACTGTTAATACCCAATAAACTCACCGTGTCTACATCATCCAGCTCATCAAGACTTCCTGTGCGCATGTCGAAATCTATATAGATTCCCTCACGAATGACAGCCAATTGACGACTGAAGATGACAAGGGCTGCAATATACGCCGCTCCACACGCGAGGAAGACTGCGAGGGCGACCCACGCGATCGGATGCTCCTTGTAGTGGAGCTTGACTTCTCGCCATGCTTTACGCATTAGAGCGACATGCCTGCCCGCAAATGTCAGGCGTATCTGTTGATTGTCTTCCGCAGTTTGCGCATCACCTAAGCCAGCGTTGGATTCGCGATCGGAGACCATAGTAAGCTCAATCGCATTGTAATGCGGCTGACTGCCGTCGCCTGTCTTGCTATTCCCCACCATCGTCTCCAATGCCGCCACTGACGCCCGCCGTCACTGAGGCGACATCAACTCGGTGGAGCACCAGCACAATATCAGATATGTCAGCAATAATGGGAAGCCGCCTCCCAGGCCTCAAGCACTCACACGGCACCAGTTCACGCCCCGCAATAGTTGACGCCCACGGACCTGTCCAGCTGTCACTGTCTGAAGAGCCACTACTGAATCACCAGGGGCGGATCAGTGTTGGTGGCTCACCGTTTCTAATCAGATAGTCACGTGATTTGACAGATCACGTGCCGGGTTACTTTGGAGGTTACAAGTCTCAGACTTGGCACTCAGTAACTCGTTCGGATTCAGCCGAGTCGGTAAACTTCATGACTTTGTACTTTTCGACGGGAAGTGGCTATAGGGCCACTCAGAGAAGCCAGTCGGCTGGCATTCTGTCTCTGCTCTTGACGGGCTAATGGCCTCCGTGGCCGAAGCATGCGGGGTCGGGTTACCCACAACGCGCCAGTAACCCACGGACGCACACACACGCACACAACACACACACACACACACACACACACACACACACACAACACACTCACGGCTACTTTGATTGTGTGCTAGGTAGGCATCTTCACTCGATGCATATCTGTGACGCCTCGTGAAGAGCATTTCCCCTTACATTTATGCAACACTACGCCATCAGTAATTGAACGCCTTTGTCTCTTCATCTGTCTACTCTGACAACCAGTGTTGGTGAGAGTGCATGTCACTTGGCCTCATTTTTATCCGCTTCCTCATACTGTGTGCATAGTTAGTATGATTTGCGTTGCGACTGACTGCTTCTCCACCGACCTGCATACTCGGCGTACATCTCAAGAGCACGAGCAAACCTAAGCCATGGAGTGGGAGCCAGTGCAGACCCAGAATGCCACACAATTGGTGATGCTGCCAATTGCGGACACCGACGTGGTCATGGGGGCTGCGGATTACAATGGCGCGGCAGGGCCAACACAAGCCACGAATGTCATCGCCGATGATAGTGTCCGCCAGCCGGCCTTCCGAAGCAGAGTACCCCCCCGGCCACTAATGGATTACGTGGCACTCACATTCAACTCGCGAGACGAATACGACATACTCGAGGAGGCTGCGGTAGAGGGGACGTTCGTGCGTGTGAAGGAACTATGTGACAAAGTTAACGGCAACGGCGGGCTCAATCTTAACACGTGCACGGACAAGGTGCGGGCTAAGTTGGACGAAAACCTTGAAAAGTGTGTTGCTGCCGCAGGCTTGACGAGTGGCTCGATCTACATGCACCAGGCAGAGGCGATTGCACTGTCACTCCAAGGCAGGAACGTGCAAGTGCTGACGGGGACGGTGAGGGCCTTTTTGTTTTGCATCACAATAAGAGTTACTGAATTAATTGCCCTTGAGCCCAGTGTATGTTGGCTTCCAAAACACAAGTCTCTCTACTGCGACTTATGCTGCCTGCGCATCGATTTTTATTCAAAATTTTCGTTTTTTGAAAATAATGCCCCACTCAAACTCGATATCCACACTCCCTGCGAACCAACACAACAACAACAACAACAACAACAACAACAACTACAACTACAACAACAACAACAACGACGACGACGACGATGCTTACGACCACAACGGCGAGAACAGGCGTCGGGAAAGACAGCATGCTTTCTCGTGCCGGCGTTTTTCGAGCTCCTCCGTGGCAAATCAACGCTGATTGTTATGCCCCGCAAATCGCTCGCGAGTTTCCTGACTGAAAAGCTACTTCCCGCTGTCAAGATTCTATTTCAAGACAGCGACAAGAGCAACAAATATCCACGTGCTGTGCAAGTCGATGGGTCCACGAACAGCGCGGGGGCAACGGTCAACGCCACGGCAGTCAACGCCGCCAATGGGCAGGCCCAGAGCGGCGATGCAATGTCGGAGCAGATCCGCATGACGCTAGACGACCCCTGCACGGCAAGAATTATTGTGACGAATCCCGACGCTCTGCAGCACATTATCCTGGGAGGCACACACAAGGACAAGTGGAGGCAGGTGCTTTCCAATGTCGGTCTCATTGTGCTTGACGAGAGCCACATGTACATCGACAGGCTTGGGGCTACAACGGGGCTGTCTGTGCGCAGTATTGCCCGCCTGTTGGACGGCAGAAACCTCAGGTACATATGCTGCAGTGCAACGGGTGGCAAGACTTCGCAACACCTCGAAGCGCTGACGGGGGAGACGCAAGACTCATGGAGCTGTGTTGAGAAGAGTACGGCGCCACGTGGCAAACGATACTACGCTGTGCGGTATGTACAGATGGAGATCATTCCAGTGACATGTGCAAATGCAGCTGAGGATTGTTGAAAACATGACATAATAATCTCTTGTAAAACACGCGATGGTCCCACCCACCCGCGCACCCACCCACCCGCACAAAACACACCCCACGTTACAGCAAAGCCGAATATGCGATCGAGGACAAGAGCCAATGCATTGGTCTTGCGTCCACACTTGTCGCCGCCTTTGTTGAGTACGGCTTCGGATGTGTTGCGTTTGCAACAACACGGAATGACTCCGAGACAATCGTGTGGGCTGCGCGGCGGCTGCTGTCTGCCGATCTCCAGCCCGTTGCCCACGACATCATCCACGCGTACCGCAGCGGATACACTGCAGCTCGCCGCACAACGATCGAAACAGAGATGAAGAACGAGAGCATAACGGCCAAGGGCATTGCGAGCACCTCGGCGCTAGAGGTCGGCGTGGACATCGGTGAACTGGATGTGGTCATTATAGTCGGTTTCCCGGGATCGTGGGCAAGTTTCAGGTGAGAAGAGTATGCCACCGCATTAACTGCAAATACATACATCCCCACCCTCAACAATTGCTATCATCCTATCTGTAGCTCGCTCAACCACGGGCATTTACATAAGCACACACACACTCACACACACACTCACTCATATGACCCCCC
>CALSCR010004150.1:16755-28281 GCA_943704495.1 Pigoraptor chileana
CCCCCCCCCCCCCCCCCCCCTTCCCCGGAACAAAACAAAATGTTGCAGACAACAGGCAGGCCGCGCCGGTCGCCGCTCTAAGACGTCTCTCGTCATCTTCATTCCGACCCCAGGCAACGACGTTGATGCGCGTATCGCCCAGTCGCCCAACGTAATCCTCAACTGCCACGACGAGGACTGCATAATCAACGGTCGCGAGTACCGCTCCCACCTACCCGCTACTCTCTTCCAGGCGGCACTCGTCAAACCTCTCAGCCGCAAAACCGACGGACCAAAGTTCGGCAACGCCGCTTTCGATGAGGCAATTAAGAAGCTTCTCGAATCGAACCACATCCGCGAGTCGCCAACCTGCGGAGACACATACGACGCCATCAAGTTGTCGCACGAGGGATGCGAGCTGGAGCGCACGGAGATCAAAGTGAGCATCCGGGGGTCTGACGGGCGGGAGGTGGCACGTGACGAGGTAACCGTGCGTGTCCCAGCGAACATTCACGTGGGATCGATACTCATGTGCGAGGGGCGTCCGTACAAAGTTGTTGACGTTCCGGGAAAGCCAGGGCCAGACACTGTTGCGGAGGCCGTGTTTCTCGACGACGGCAGCACTGACATGACGAAGGAAACCACCCCCGTTCCGCTTCACACTTACACGTATTGGAAGTCGACGTGTGCGATACAAATGCATGGACAGCGCAGCTTCGCGTCCACGGCGATGGCCAGCGCCGAGTCTCCCGCGTGGGAAGCCGGCACGTTCATCGGCACGGCATGTGTGGAGCACACATACCAGAAGATAAACCCAACCACGTCGGACAAACTGAACGTGATTACCTATCCCCCGGACGACGGCAGTGCACGTAAGGACGCGAATGAAGGGGCGGGTCCACCTGAATTGCCTGCGGAGTCGGAAGACCTCGGGTTCATTTTAGGTCTCTGGTTGGGGGCAAAGGGCGCCCAGTTGAACGGCGGGCGCGATCTGTTGCAAGCAGCTCACACGCTATCGCATCTTCTGTCGGATCTCATCCGGATTGGCGATCACACGGGCGTGCGTGGTGGTGCGATACAGGGCTTCCGTATGCTTTCGTGCGCGTCACTCCCCAAGACCCTATGCAAGACTGACAAAGAAGTTCAGAATTTTCTCGAGGCCAACTGGAGTCTGATGAATGCTTCCTGTACGCTCGCCTCACGCGATGCCGGCAGCGGAACGCAGGGCACACAGGATCCAGAACCGGGCATTGTTTTGCTGTTTTCATTGGGGAAAGACGGGACAGAAATCGACGCGGACCAAGCGCACAAGCTAATCGCTGACGCATTGCAGGCGGCACGCGACAGGCTGCTGGGATGTGTAGCGGCGGATTGCCAGGACGGGTGTTTCGGTTGCACTCTGAAGAGCGCCGGCATGTGTCGCGGGTGCCCTGTCAGATTCTACGAAAAAAAATCCGGCATTGGAAGTAAAGTCAGCCCAAATGCCCTCTCGAAAAAAGCCGCTCTCAGGATGATTGACAGCGTCGAACTCGCAGCCACTGGAACGGATGCGGCTGCGTCCTCCTCACCGATGGATACAGCCTGATGCGGCTGCGGACGGTCTCTTTTGTGCGCAGTTGTGTTTGTGCGTTTTCCCTTTCAATTCATCTCATTATTCAAACATTTTTTCAAGATCACAACGGACCTATATTGCTGATGGTGCATTCTGTGTTCTGTCCGCCCATTGATGTCCGACTCAGCTGTTTTCAATGAAACGCCGGGGGTACGGCTGGCGATATCAACCATTTGTGGCGTCGACGGAGCCTCTGTCAGTACTTTAAGTGCTTTGTGTTATGCTGTATATATAGAGATACAGAATTGGGCCGAACTGGATCTTGATCCCGGCCGGTACGTAGTCCACCGCCAACCAGCCCCAGACTGACAACTGAAATCGGAGCTCGTGTGTCTTGATCGGCCAGTGAGATGCGGAAACCGAGTTGACAGAGATGGCACAAGTCGGCCACATCCCGGCTGCTGGCTGCTGCTGACCTCTGATACCGCAACTGTCACGACCAGAAACCGATATTGATTTTGAGGGCAATTGCGTGTGCTGATCTTCGGCCCATTTAATTGAGGGTTAGCTTCGCTTTACTCAGTGGACAGTAGATCCTTTTTCATCGAAAACTTCGAGCTGCTGTGAAAGAGCATGAGCGTGTCTGCTCAGTGGCCCAGATATTGAAGAGAATGAGCATTGTCAAAACACCTCTGTCATTGCAGGTGCAATGACTTTGGCTCATTCTGACCGGCAAGCTCTGTGACGTCCCACCATGTGATGTCGTCCGGGACCGGTTTCTTGAACCTCGAGAGCGATTCAACAGTGCTCCACTCGACTGTTTCCAACTTTTTTGCCACTTCATCGACCGCGAGGCCGGGTCTCCGACAACGCAGACTCTGTGTCGCGCGCCAAATGAAAGGCTCCCGAGTCTCGTTATTTGGACCTTCATCTCCTCCTGAATCTCCTCCTGGAGGCGCTTTTTCGTCACATCGGCGTTAATCCCAAGGCGCTTCACTGCGGCACAGCGCTTCGTCTGCGCGTCTTCGGGACATCCGAGTTGTGTACCCGACCAGAGTGGCTGTTGGCAATTATCTCATTAGTAAAACATTTTGCAAAGTGTGTGCGAAACGTCAAAAGCCACGAGACCTGCATCATGCGATGTGCATGACCAATTTGCAGACTGGGACGCGCCCTACAGTTTGTTTTAATAAATAAATAAATAAAGACTGTCACGCAAGTCTCTCGGCTCGCGAAAACGCAATTTCATAAACACAAAAGTCAACAAAGACCGAAACACACAAAACAGTGCAAACAATAAATAGATTTGAACGAACATGCTGACACCAAATCACGCAGGATACGACGCGCTTAGGCACCACTGCCGGCTTGGCTACCCGCCCACCAGCCCACGCTCGTCTCCTGCTTGATTTCACTTATCAGCGCAAAGTAATCGAACGGATCAAGGCCCAGCCATATTATCAGCGACCGCGCCATCTGCCGCACAGCTGCAGGATCTTCCGGGAGCAAGTCCACTGCCATTTCCTTGCCGTTTCTGCCCGCCGCACTGCTCGTGAACGGCGCACGCAGCGATGCGAGCTCGGGTTGGGAGGGAAGCCACGAATTGTCGTACGCGTGCGCAGACGCCCATACTTTGGCGACAACGGCACGACACATGTTGATAGCCAAGCGCAGCGTCCTTGGTGGCAATAGGTCAAATGCACGAAATTCGACCGTGCCCGTCGGCGAAAACGCAGTGGAGAGACGGAGCAGACGGCTGAGATTGAGGCTGTGGTACTTCCACGCTCTCTTTACATAGTAGTCCGCCTCGTTCCATCGGCGAGTGGCATTTGCGTCGTTTGCGTCGTTGCCCTCAGTCCCTATCGCCGCCCCTATCGCCGCCGTTGTTCTGTTGACTCGAACAATGGACAGCATATTGCTGCGCAGCCGCACGTGGCGCAGTTCCTGGGGAAGAAACCGGTCAAACATGGACTCGAGCTGAGCCACAGTGATGCGCGGGGGTCTGCACCGGCGCGACGGCCTTTTCACATGCCAGCACACTTCCTTAGCCATATTTTTGAGAAGACGCGGGTGAACCTCCCCAATCGATGCGGAAAAGAAGTTGAGCGAGCCGTTGTTGTGCCGCGTGCCGAACATTCTCCGTATCAGCGGCTCTATTCGCTCCTGGAGCAGAATGAGACGCACAATGAGGTAGGCTGGCGCCAGTTGCTTCAAGCGCTTCCGCTGCCCTCGAAAAAGACATCCTCCATCCACGTGCACATGCGTCGCGGACTTGTAGCCCGCGCTCAGCCCTGACTGCCAGAGGGCGGCTGTGACCATCTCTGCCGTGCGCGAATTGTGGAGTGGCGGTGAAACCACCTCAAACCCAGAATACATCCACTGGCCGACAGACTCTGAAGAGACCTTCCAAGTACCGCCGCCTCCGGGATCGGTCCAAAGTGCCGTGCGGAGCTACGAGATTTGTTCGTGGAATTATTAGCAGAGTTAAAAAAATCTAACACAACACGTGAAGTAAACCGGACGCAGATATTCAGTCAGTGACTTCGGCGATATGTTCCATATGGACATCACAAAAAGACAGAACCGAAAGAACGCTCAGTATATACACACCAAACACGAATCGGTGATTTGAGATTGATGTCGAGTCGAAACACTCACATTGATGACCTTTAGATGTCCGTTCCGCAGCGGCCTTGTGATCGGATGGAATTCGTGTGTGATGTTTGAGTTGTGCTCGTAAGGAGCCACAATCGATTGTACGAGGCCGAGAACATGTTCGTATGCCTCCGACGGAACGGTGTTTACATGTCGAAACATTGGCATGGTTGCGAGCGTCGTTTCGTTGCTATCGAATTCCATCTCAAACCCAAACTTAAGGCGCCAACCTGCATACACATTGTGTGCCATTTGAGTTGAGTTAGTGAACAGTTTCTCGATGAGGCACATAAACGGCACGTGCAATAATGCATGTTCTTACCTGGAAAGCGAGATTGCACGGTCATATCGACACCATTGCCCGTACTTCCCTCGACATCGCGCCGCTTGGAATAGACTGTGGGTGAATCAACGGCATTTCCCGACAGTACGAAATATAAAAAGGTAGGACTTGGGACGCCGTCCATCCAAACTACGACCAAGACCGAGCATGCGGCAACAATAGCTATGAACAGGAGGCATTTCGCTGCCTTTTCGTTGCAGTTGCCGTTGTCTTGATGCGGAGTACTTTTGCTTGACATTGCTGCAATGCACTCAGTGTTGGTGTGCGTGCGGCCAGCAATGAAATCGGCGCCGGACGCCCGGCTTTCGGGAGTCGGCCCAGCTCTGCCGCGACCGAAGTCAAACTGTCCGTGGCAACGGTATCCTCAGGCGGTCTGGTGACCGGATTCACGCATATTCAAGGAAGGCAACCTCCGAATGCAGGTGCACGGCGAGAACCTACAGGACAGCACGCCATCGACAGTTGCCTACACTGACGTCCACGCAAATCCTCTTCAAGCAATGAAGCCACCCATTCCCCGACCCCTGATACGCCATGTACAGTAAAAAACAAAAAGCCGCTCTGAAAGATTGTACCGAGGACGATGCCTTGCTACAGTAGTAGTGCATGTGCAGCCCGCAGTAGTGACAGGCAGCCGTCTGCTACTCTCAGTGGTGGACCGTGCACTGAGCACTGGGGATTGGGCTGTTTTTGTCCCTTTTCGCAGGGGTTCCCCTAGGGAGCATGCGGCCGGCTGCGACAGGCCCATTAATAGGCACACAAATGAAATCCTGCGGTACTGAAGCCCCATAGTACAGATACGGATAAGTAAGGATGGTGGATGGCGGATGGGACACGAATGTGAGCGAGTAGCAGCTAATCACGCCGCCGCACGTGGTGTGTGTCACGTGATTTTTGTCAGACGGTTGCGGTTACCCTAGTTCCACTTTGGAATTAATGACGTCAATACAGTGACGGCATCATGATGAGGTTTTTTATAGGCCCGTCTGCGACGGATATAAGACGTCATTACTGGCTCTGTGGAATGCGGAAGGCCGTTTTTGAGTTTGCAGTCCGCCGGCGACGAACGGGTTGAGAGGTACTCTGCATCCGCGCGAGGAATTTGGGCCACTTCGACCTCCGGCGATTGTAACTGTCGCAATTCAGCATATGCATTTTGCATTCACCAACAGAGAGTTGCTTCGACTTCCCCATTGAAGGCATCGCATGTGACACTGATGTTTACCCCTCTGCATCTTGTTCTCTGCTGATTATTAAGAAGTGGGAGCTGTCTGACCGTTTGATCACATGTGCTGTTGACGCCCCGCACTAAGTTGCTCCCACTAAGTACGGCATTACTCAACGAACCGTTGTGAATAACTCCGAATGGCGCGGTGAATAAATCGATTTTAGATCACCTGTAGCGCACGAACAACTGCTCTGTATCGTGGAATCGGGCAAAGTAGGCCATGGATGTCGAAACGCCGCCAACGGACGGTGCGTTTCTGTTCGTGTTTGCGTGCTGCCGTACATCGGCGTCTGTGTGTGCTGATCTAATTTGACATGGTGGTACTCTGTAATGTAAATTTCATTACTACTAACGCAGCCACCGCGGCGGAAGTTGGATCCGGCGTCGTTGTGAATGGCGCGCTTTTGGATCTAATCGAGGGGCTTTTCAACGGCAATAACCCAGTACTTGACGCGTTTCTACGTGGGTATTATAACTACATAGCGATGACTTAGTATAGCATCCCCCGTCGCTCTTCCGTGCCATTTCGGCTGATCATGTGTTCGTCCCAATGTTCACAGGATCGGAAATGGACTCTGAATCGTACGTTGACGTTTCGCTTGTGGCGAATCTGAAGAATGTAAAGCAGATTACTGCGGACGTTGCGCAGGTCGTGGCGGCAATGCGCGCGTCTCGCGAACTGGAAGTTGATGGGGATGGCCGTCGTGTAAGACACAGAAAGTGCGTCGACAGTGATGCAAGAGGGGCGGATCAAACTGCAGTAGCGTCAGCCGCGATCTTGGCTGAAAACGCAGCAATGGGCCATTTAACGAAGACTCTGCCGTCGTCTGCCTCGTCGCTGTCTCTTGGCGGCGCTGGTTCATCACGAACGCGAAATCGCAATCGGAGCGCGTCCGCGTCGACACACCAACAACAACACCAAAAGCAACAGCCGCAGAACGGAATGGTGAAGAATCGAACGACGGTTGTGTTGAGGGATGTGCCTTCAACCACTCTGCCGTCGGTAAGTGGCGTGGATATGGGGGTAGTTGTGCGTTTGAGGGAAAGGGAGTGTGTACATGCATGTAAATACTTAATTTGTCGCGCCGAGCATGTCTATGTATGGCTTTAGCTGACTAGCGAAGACACACAGGCCTGACAGGCTCCCTCTCTCTCTGTCCAGTTGTGGAGTCCATGGGCACAGGGCCTAAGACACTGACTTGAATCCCACATCTCTCAGTCCAGTACGACGTCCATAATTCATTCATGCCACCAATTGTCTATCACAGGCCTCACAGCCAACACTTTCACCGTTGATATATATATATCTATATCTATATAATATTGATAGTTTCCTTGACTGACCCGCCGTCACACACACACACACACACACACACACACACCGCATCCACTGCGTCTTCAACACACAGGCAATCCAAGGACTCTTCGACAACACTCCGCTGAGGAACGCCGTGACTGACCTCCACTTTGGCAGTGGTGACAGCTGGCTTGTTGTGTTTGACACGGAAGCATCCGCAGCCGCCGCACTCGATCACGTGCGCTCGTGCTCCCTTGCCGGCCGTCCAGTCAGTGCGTTCATCCGGGGCGCCGATTCGTCCTTAGCGGCAAGTCACAGCGGGGGGTGAGTGGAGGGTAAATGTCGTATGATTGTGTGCGTGTTGTGTGTGTGATTTCACGTGGCTGTGTTCGTGGCATTGGTGGGGGTGGGGGCGGATTGGGGCATGTATTTCGTTGATTTGGTCTCAGTTGTCGTTTGCGTGCGATGGGTCTTGTGAGTGAAGGGTTCGATTTGTTTATTGTGCGTGCGGCGTGTGTATGTGTGTGTTTATTGAGCTCCCAAAGTGCAATATCCGCTCACACCGACGTATTCTTGTCTTTAGGTCACGTGGCGTCTTCTACCCCGGAGGCGGCGAGGCGAGGGTATCATCTAGTCTTCCACCGCAGGGCTTTCGCGGCGGCCGCTTGAACCAAAGTTGCAATGGAAGCTTCAATGCGGGCAGTCACCATCACGGGGCGTCGGCGGGTAACCAAAGTAACCTCGGAAGGAATGCGCGTGATGTCCAACGCCGCGGAAATGCGCCGGGACTGCCTGCATCATCTTCTGCGTCGTCGGCTGGTACGTGGACCAAACAGCAATATTCGGATACGCATACACACCAGCGAGATGTCTCCGGAAGGCATTCGGCGGGCGGATACCGCAACGGTGAGCATAAGTCTTGACTCTTCGATGTTGCTGAATTGGTCGTACTCCTTCTAGACGTTGTTGGGGCAACTTGGTTTGATTGCAACATTGGGGGAGGATATGGAAAATTTGCTTGCTAGATGGCTTGCTCATCGTGTTTGGATAAAGGGGAGGTGGACGCGTCGGTGAGAGCAGTGGATTAATGCAGTGGATTAATGTAACGCTGTCCCGTCGGCTTTTGCCGATTGCTCTCCAACAAACAACAGACAACGAAGCTCAGCGAATGCATACGTCGGATAAGCTGAATCCGGGTGCCGACGTCGACCTCAACGCCACGTGGCCGCCCCCGGGCATGTCCCCGCAGAAGGGCACCGAGGGACAGAAACACAGCAGGCGCACTGGCGCTGCGGAGTCAAGGACTGAGGATGTCTTGCGGCGTGGAGAAGGTGTGTTTTGGCGTGCTTTGTTACTCTGCACATCTTTTGTATACAATCGCAATAACATCTTCTGTATACAATCATAATTTTGGCAACTGCTGCAATCAAAATTGACTAATCCGGCATTCTCTCTCGTCGATTTCTCCTAAATCGTTCGTCTCCTTCCTTCCCTTACCAAATGTGCGCAGAGCAATCCGACTCGGGCCGTCAATCAAGGCCACCAAGTAGGCCTGTCCAGTCTTCCGCCAGACCGGTGACCGTCGCAGATACACCATCTCACGACACTTTCACCAACAGCAACGCCAAACCCATGCCCACAACAGCAACAATTCACAAGTACAGTCCCGAGGAACTGTTGGAAATTTACGCCAAAATGTCTCTCGATCAGGAGCCGTCGTCTGATTTTTACAATGGCGAGGATGACGGGAGTAATTGCGGCACCGGAAGTGAACGTGATTCCCCAGAACCGCGCTCATATGCACAGGAGCGGGAGGCAGAGCACGCGACGCATGCACGCACGCAAAAGAAGACTGGAACTGTTGAGGGTGCGTCGTCATCCGCCGGCGTGGTGCGTGGAAAGGATGTTGACGCAGGGAAGCCGCGCATGCACAAGGGCTCGCGGAGTAGCTCTGACCTCCTCTCAAAGTCTTCCAATCGCACGGGCGTCGACGTTCCCCCGCGACCGCATTCACAACAGAAGATGGCGCCGGTGCACATTGTTGTGTCTGGTGCAGACAGCGCGGCGGATGAGGATGGAGAAGACACGGACGACTTTGATGGCGAGGCTCGCGTGGGTGGTGGGCGGCTGGTAAGTAGGCCGGACAGCCGCGAGTCTGATAGCAGGGAGGAGGGGGACGACGAAGTGGGGCCGGATGGAAAGAAGAAAAGGCGGGCGGGAAAGTCGCGAAGTGGATCGCGGCGGCACAGAATGAAGCGCAAGCCATCGGCAGCGCACATGGATGCGGTGAAGGAGCGGCTGTTGAAGGATCAGACGGTGTGTGCCTCTGTGGCGCAGTCGTGTGGTGTGGTATGGTGTTGCGTGTATCTCTGTACGTTGAGCTGAGTATTAATGGCAGTGCAACATCTTTCTTAATTCTAACCATATCCATACATATACGCAAACACGCACACACACGCTAACTCTCATTGATATCTTCTCCGCAGGCACTAAACGCACGGTCGCCAAATTCGCGCCAATTGAGCTCGGGTCTCTCGGCCACATTCCATTCTGGGCTTGCCGCAACCTTCCACGGCGGCATGGCCTGGCCGTCGAGAGAAGGTGCCACGAGCACTCGCGAAGAGCTGTCTGGCAGTGATGATGCCATCAACAAGAACAAAAACGGGAAATCGGTTGGCGATGCTCTCTCGGGCGTCACAGCGTCTTCCAAAGACATGCACACAAAGCAGGGGCATACGCAACATGTGCCAGCGACGTCGGCGGCCGCACGTGGTGTGGGACATCCCGGGCGCCAGATGCCGGTGACGGGACTGGAGCTCTTCAAGTCGGCTGTCGATGGCAGCGACCCGGATATATACGACTACGACAGTGCAAGCAGCGACGGCGGCGCATACGAGGCAGAGGACGACAGACTGAACATGACCATGTGAAGCGTGCATTGCCTATGTAACACTGAGTGTACGTGCGTGTATTGGCGGACTGGGCCTGTGTTTGTGTTTTTTTTTTTTACATAGCCGCCGCGGCTGGTGAAATTTGTATATATGCATGTAATTTTATTACAGCAGCTATACCGCCAAAGTTTCTTTTTTGAAAAGGACATTTGTTCGTTTGCTTTGTGTGCCTATGAGTATGTGCAGGTATTCATACTGAATGTTGGTGAGAGACGCAGCGCGGGTGTAATTTAATTTATGGAATTTTGTTCTTTTATCGAAAGTTAAAGCTCCGGAGGAATAGCGCGCGCACGCGAAATCAATGTGTGTAATGGGTCGCCGGATAAAAAACAAAAAAAAAAGTAAAGCGAACGGTATGTGTAGCAACAACTGAAGAGGCCGTTCAGTAAAATATCTGTTGGTTCGTTCCTGCGGATTTTCCTCCACATGATCGCACTCGTCTGCCTCAAGACCACAACCCCATGCCCATGATGCCCTGTCAGGCTCTCCTCAGCGGCGTTTGGAAAAGAGGTAGTGCGATACGATCCATTCCTGGCCACCACCGTAAGCAAAGCATTCGGCGCATGCGAGGAAGAATAGCCGCCACTGCACAAATGTGGCCAGAGGAGTGCTGCCTCCGTTGCTGCCCTTTGGTGCGCGGGAAAAGATGTCGATGGTCCGGCTGTAGTTGGCGTCGAGTCGCTGCAACCACGCCTCGCATGTTTTTGCATAGTGCCGTCCGTCCAGGCGCCAGTGCCTGGCATTGCAGTCCCAAGTAGTAAGTGGAGAGAATGCGGTGTGAGAAGGTTGTGAGTGAGATGGAATGGTTGGTCGAGCGAATATTTTGCGAGAAATGGGTGAGGTTACGGATGTGAAGAAAAGGGGAGAAAAGGGGATGGTGGATGTACATGTGCAGAGACACACGAACACAAACAGGAGTGGCATCGCTTGTGATCATGGTAAACAAGTGTTAAAAGAACGCAAAGGCAAATTTTCAATCCGCAACAACCAAAAAGAGTCTGAGACTGCACCTTTCGATGACGAGATCCCGCTGGAAGCGATAAAGAAGTGTGTCTGAGGGCATTGTGCCACCCGAGAAAAACGTGTCCGCCATCCAGCTGCCCGCCTCAAAGTGGTAGGGAAGCTCCCTGCACAATGGAACGGCGTGGCGAGCATGTATGAGAGACACACAGGCAGAGACGGAGACGGATGTAGATGATTCAAGTCAGTGCCTCAGGCGGAGCCAGAGAGAAAGAGAGGTTGAAGTCAGAGTCATACGCCTTATGCTTATCGGTTTCATTCGCAATCGTATACACGAGAAGGAGGCACATGCACATGCACGCACAAACCTGTGGGTGAAGATGTGAACAAACAACAGTCCGTTGTCTGCAAGCACGTGATTCACGCGACCGAGGAGGGCGTCGTAGTTCTTCATGTGCTCAAACATCTCTATCGACACAACTCGCTCAAACTTCTCGTGATTGGCCAGCACAAAGTCGCTCGCGGCAATGTTTGCTGTGATCACCTGCGGGGGGGGGGGGG
>CALSCR010004152.1:0-21492 GCA_943704495.1 Pigoraptor chileana
TTGGCGTCACACGAACTGCCATCTCTCGTCGTACTGAACGGCTGCTTCACAGCGTCTGCGGCCAAAGAGCTAAACGCGACGTTCGTTATCGCCAACGAAGAGAAGGTGGCCATCCACGATGCGGAAGCATTCGGCAAGTTGTTTTTGAGGGCGCTTGCGAACGACAAGTCCGGAAACAAGAAACCGTGGAAGGAAGAGGCGCTCGTGTCCCAGGCGTGCAACTATGCCAATCTCACCGTGCGCGACGGACAAACAAGTGCGAACGCTTCTGGCCAGCATGCCGGCAGTGTGAACGTCCCCAGTCACACAATCGACGACGACGCCTCTACGGACGTGCACGTGATCGTGTCCGGATATTCATGTGAGTAAGCAGCCTTGACGTGTCATTGGTTGATTCCTTTCCGATACGAGCCGGTCACCCTGATAGTCACTAGCTGAGCATTAGTCAGTCACTGCTCTGGTCCGGCTCGTCTGCTTTGGCCATGATCTGGCAACAGGTTGCACCTATCTCACGAGTAGTCTCTTTGACGGTCACATATCGGCATGGTGTTCCTGTCGATTGCCGCGTCTTACTTATTACAAGTGCCCTCACTAATTTCACCTCCTCTATAACGCGACGGCGCCATGATCTTCCCCGCAGTCTTCACCTTGCACACACCGAAGCCCCACAAGCGCCGTTGCACGCCAACCTGCGGATGCATGACAGTTCTTTCCATCGTCCTATTCTTTGTAGTTGTGGCCATTGTCCTGTTCGTCTTGTACGAACAAGGAGTGTTTACACCACACGACGGCACCCTGGATTACCTCACCTCGATGACGACACACTATAATTACCCAGATTACACGTGGCCGGCGTTCAACATTACGTCGCCGCTTTAGCTTTTCACTTTGTGTTTTTCGTTTCGCATTCGAATACACATTGACACGCTTCGCAGAGGTCGGCTTGTATCGCCAACTCCCCCCCCCCCTAATGGTAGTCCCATTATCAGTTTATGTGACGTGACCACTTAAGAGTATATAGACATAAAAAGGCTCTCGCGAATGATCCCGCAGGCTTGCTCGCTCTTGAAATTTCTTTCCCGCCTTTCCGTACCGAGAGCTCACCCAATCAGATTGTCTCCCCCCGATCACCCTGACGTCATCGTAACGTAGGTCCCGTATCCCCATCGAGGCCACCGAGCAGCAAGCTTAGCTGAGTGTCGACTGGCAGGTATCACCTTGTTGAATTTGGAAACTGAATTTTCAAAACAACAGTTATAAAAAGGGGAAGTCGGAAGGGTGGAGCTCATGGGACGACGTTTCCACTCTTTTTTGCGCACAAGCAACTGAATATGATCCCCAGACAAATCGTTTTTTCGCACGGAATATGATCCCCCCCATGGCCAACAATGTTTCTCGCTTTCAACCCCCGCTTTTGTGCTCTGGCAGTCGTGCTCACCAGACTCCGTTTCTCGCTTTCAAACCATTTTTGTGCAAGGGCAGTATGATCCCAAGACCCCGCCTCTGGCTTTTAACGGTTTTTGCGCACGGGCAATCTGCTCCCCAGACCCAATCTCTCGTTTTCAACACGTTTTTTTTCTTCAATGGGCAGTGATCTCCAAACCCAGTCTCTCACTTAGCTTCCAAACCGTGTTTGCGGGGCACTATGATCCCCTGACCACGTTTTCACTTTCAAACCGTTCTTGCGCATGGGCAGTGTGATTCCCAGACTCCGTTTCTCGCTTTCAAACCATTTTTGTGCAAGCGCAGTATGATCCCCAGACCTACGCCGGTCTATATCTATCGCTTCTTGCGCTTGGGCAGTTTGATCCCCAGACCAGTCTCTTGCTTTCAACCCGTTCCGGCGCATAGGCAGCGTGATTTTCTGACCAGATTTCTCGCTTCAACCCGCGCTTGCACATGGGCAATCTGCCCTGACCACGTTGCTCGGTTTTTAAACAGTTTTTGCGGATAGGCAGTATGGATCTACAGACTCCGTTTCTCGATTTCAACGCGTTTTTGCGCATGGGTACTATGATCCCCTGACCACGCTTCTCGCTTTCAACCCGTTTTTGCGCATGGGCAGTCTGTTCCGTCTTATGTGGCACGTGTCATGCACCGCCAATGGTGGATAAATTTAGAAATCCGCAACGGTTGCGGATTATGTTTCTCGCTTCCAAAACTGTTTTTTCGGGCACAGGCCAGTGTGATCCCCAGACCCAGTTGCTCGCTTTCAAAGCGATTTTGCGCATAGGTAGTATGATCCCCTTCTCGCTTTCAACCCGTTCTTGCACATGGGCAGTCGGATCCCCTGACCACGAGAGGGTGTGATCGGTGCGGTATTGTCGGCGATGCGTGCTCACGGCAGTCATGCAGGCGTCCAGGAGGAAGGGTGCGCGGCGCTGTGCAACCTGCAGTGAGAAATGATAACAAAGTGACGATCACACGAGAGGGCGGGATCGGTGCGGTGTTGTCGGCGATGCGTGCGCACGGTCATGCGGGCGTTCAGGAGGAAGGGTGCTGTGCGTTGTCGATACTTTGCTCGCCGCGATTAATGAACTGAAACAATGCAGAGCGGAGGCGGTTGTAAGGAAGGCTATGGCCACACATGCTACCGACCATGCAATGGAAAGGCAAGGATGTTCTCGAAAACGTTAGTGCGCAAAGACGGATTGAAAGCGACAAACTTAGTCTGGCGATCACACTGCAAGTGCGCAAAAACGGTTTAAAAGGGAGAAACTGGGTTGGGGTTTGGGGGATCACACTGCCAGTGCGCAAAAAAAGACGGTTTCAAAGCGGCAAACTTAGTCTGGTGATCACACTTGCAAGCGCGCAAAAACAGTTTAAAAGGGAGAGACTGGGTGGGGGGTTCACTGCCCTTGCGCGAAAACGTTTTGAGTGCCAAAAGACTGCTATATTGATCATTCTTGCCTTGTGCGAAAAGTTTTTGAGGGAGCCAGTGAGACTGTCTGTCTTGTTCGTTCTGCTCTTGCGCGAAAAGTCTTTGAGAACGAGAGACTGTCTGTCTTGTTCAGTATGCCCTTGCGCGAAAGGTTTTTGACTTCGTCTTGTTCATTCTGCCCGTGCTCGACAATGGACTTAAAGCGAGACCAATTTGAAAGCGAGAAACGGAGGATTGCGCACTAGCGGCAAGAAAAAAAGTCTGCCCGTATGCAAATGAGACTGGGAGACTGCCTATGCTCAAAAAGTTCGATCCCTCTGATTGTGCTCCTCCACCCAAAATGCAACCTCAAGCAAAAGCGGAATTTCCCCTGCCTAGTGTTGCACACCGGCGCATTCTTGTTTTGCATTTGAACAGATTGCTCACAAATTCAGTCATAATGTGCGTTTTCCTCAGCCTGATGCGCCACTCTCAGAACAGTTTGCGCCACTATTTATTGCTACCACTCCAACATGAGATAGACAACTGAACCTCATGGAAGGAAAAAATACATCAAAATTCAATTCAAACCAATCCCATAGTAGACAACTTACAGACCACAACTCCAGACAATGATTCCAACAAACCAGCGTATCTACAACCTATGTCATTATCCCAACATTGGGACTAAGGACCATACTTAGATCACAGAGCGTCAGGGTCCGGGCATGACAGAACAATGAAAAAACTCTTTTTTCTATTGATCACAGTTGAAGTGTGCAATGCAGACGGCATCGCCGAGAAGTCTGAAGATACCGCCAAGAATGCCGAAGGCATCGCGAAGGATGCTGAAGGCATCGCCGCGAAAGCTGTTAGCACCGCCAAGAATGCTGAAGGCATCGCCGCGAATTCAAATGAGCACGTTGACAAGCACAACAAAGCACAAACAAGCCCAACTTCGCCGAGTTTCAATGGGAAAGGAACCAAGCGGAATTGGACCTGGAAATCGAGGCGTGTAAGTAAGCTGGTCCAGCAATCGCGGCCAAGATCGTCAATAGCCGCCTCCGTCGTATTCATGAACATGACATCCCAGCCGGCGGAAAACACAGGTGGCATTCATCCATGTTGCGAGGGCAATTACTTGCACTGTCATGAACGAGTTGGCAGACTTATGCCAGCCACCAAATGACTTTCCAAGGAAGTTGTCTGATCTGGGCCGTCAGGTCGGAAAGGATGTCACTGAACAGTCAACGTTTGTGTCGGTTACAAAACAATTGCTTGACGATGGTGAAGCTGCCAAGGGCAGAGAGAACAAGGTTAGAGCAATGGCGGTGTTCAACTTTCAGACAAAGGTCGTTGGCGAAATGAAGAAACATTCGCAGTTTATGGAAACAACTCAAGCCAAACTTGACGAATGGGGGAAACCCATCTCGCCTTTGTTGTATTCAGCGAGTTGCTAAACCTTCGAGCTGTCAATTACGCTCAGTGGACCGGAACACCGACGTTCACTGGTAACGCGATGTGAAAACGGCCCCGTCTGCTTGCGCTTCGAGCAGCAACGGGTCAACCCGTTTCTGTCGGAAGAAGACACGCGTGCGTTTGCGACCAAACACGCGAACGAATTCAAACTCATCGTTGACATTGATTTTGCACTTGCAGCAACAACAGTCTCGTAAATGTCGCAACTTGGTTGCACAACCATTACGGCAAGACTTCAGCGATCGCCGTGCTTGAGATGCTTGATCTCATGTATTTCGCTTAATCGCCAAAACTGTTTGACACTGCATTTCTTTTTAGTACGCCGCTTAGTTCGCAAAGACATCTCGTCTCTTTTTGCGCCCCTCATCCCGCAACACCCGGCTTCAACTATCGGCACGATATGTTTCATTTCGACAAAAGCAGTCATTCAGAAATATAAAACATTTGGCATAACGCTCTCACTCACTAGTATCATTCAAATCGCTGGTTGTTGCGACAATTTTGCACGTGGAAAAAGGAATGTCTTGTAATCCATATTTTGCAGTGACAATGCGTGACACCATGTTTAAAAACGTAGCCAGGTCGTTCTCGTTAGGGTGCGAACCAGATTACGTTGTGTCCCATTGTACATGCGCCATACGTGTATAAATATTGGTCTGATCAACTTGAGCGTGTCCGCCGCTCCCCACGGTGTTCGCAGGGGCCGGGCGCCCGTAAGGGATCCGCTTTCTTGGAGAGTCTTGGAGAGCGTTTAAGTAATCCTCAATCGAAAACTGAAGTGGGCGCTCTCAAAGAGCGGATAAAACGAGATTTGCGGACAGTCCCTTCGGGCTTCCAGCGAACAAATACGTTTTGAAGCTGGACGGAAATCACAATACAACGCACTGAATTTTCTGCCAATGACTAAATTTTCTGCCGATGACTGAATTTTCTGCCAATGACTGAATTTTCTGCCGACTTCCAATGGGAAAAAAATACAAATACGCGACAGACATAATTGCTCAACGACCGTCGTCGACCATGAGGCTGCCGTTGCCAGTCGGCACTGGTGCAGTCAAGCGGATGCCAATTCCAATCGGCGGCGTGCCTGTGAGGACCGACGACGTTTTCGACCGATCGTTCTTGATCGCGGCCAACTGCGTGGAGTTCGGCGAACCACACTCGCTCGAGCCTATGAGGGCGATTATGCTGCTGCAGGCGAGCTGGCTCAAGTTCCTGATGGACATGGCGGTCGACATCTGGCACGCTTTGAGCGTATCCGCCGCTCATCGTGGGGTTAGCGCTTTGTGCACAGGGATACGCGCTCTCAAATAGAGCCTAACGACTGAAACCGTGGTAACTGATTGGGCTGCACATATTGCCCGCGACTTATCACGTAATCATATTGAGCCCGACGCAGTCACTCTCATTGCAGAGCCTGGAGGCATTCAAGCCGCTTTTCCCACATCATAACGGGCAGCTCCTGTGCACACAAGGGAAGCGGCAACTTCAGTGGGACGCCGCCAACTTGATTAGCTCGACCTACGAGTATTGACTCGCAACACTCACAAGCGCGTCGGCCTCCCGAGTCCATCATCGTAATTGTGGACGACGAGTTCCACAATATTCCCAGCACGGACGTGACAAACAAGCGCGGTCCACTTTTCCAACTGCTTCAGCTCCAGACGCCAAAATTTATCTTCCTGTCGGCAACTGAACGCCAAATTCTGACCCGTCTCTCTTTGGCACCGTCACAGTCACGTACGAATGGTATGAGGCAATCACAAACGGCTACGAATGCCCCATGGACTTGTTCATTCCAGACACGACCGATGAGTACGCGACACTGGCCGAAATTTTGAAAGACATCAATTTGACGCAACCGTCGAAATCAATAGTACCGTGGTCAAGGCAATATACATTGTTCGCAACCTCATAATGAATGGGCACCGCAAGTGTCTCATATATCTGGCAACGATCGAAAGGCTGCGGAAACGCAGACTGCAATTCAGCTGATTTGCACCTTAATTAAGAAGAGCCTTTGTACAAGCCGGATCGACTGCAACACAACCGCGGCCGAGCGATCGGACATAATCCGCGCATTTGTATCCACGAACGACCTAGCCATCATTTGCAACGTTCACATTCTTGATGAGAGTATTGACATTTCCCGGTGCTACGTCAAACTGGCAAGCCCACCAGAAGGCGAAACACAGGTGGAGGCCCGTGGTTGTCGTACCATTCCCATATTTTCGGTCATGAACAGCATAAAATCGAGTCCACCATCCCAAACGCTATCCTTAATTATGCGATCCACGCCGTGTACGCATCCAAAAACGATTCTATTGTTTTGCATTTAGAATCACGCACGGCACGCAAATCTCACACCAAAATGCACAAATATCCCGGGAAAAACACAATTCTCGCCGTTTCACTTCGCGCCTTGCACTTGTGGGAACAGCCGCAATTCGAAACACGCGAAGAAAGCGGCTCATGTATGAATGCCGTAACGAGCGATCGTTCGAGGCGGCGCGGTCAGACATAAGCAGAACATTGTAGCATATCAGATGCAATTCGCCCAAGCGAAGCGGCTCACGTATGAATGACGAACGACGGAGCGATCGTTCAAGGCGTCAGTCAGACATAATAGCGGATTCGATACTGCCGCCTCGAGCGAAGCGCACGCACAAATACCTCCCACATGACAATGCCAAACGACCACACGTCCGATACATGGGTGAAGATGCGTTTTTCGAGCGATTCGGGTGCCATCCTGGTTTGTTAACAGTCACACACACACATTTAATTGGATCAACGCAATGCAAAGAAGAAAGGGACACTGACTGCCGAACGAATTGCGGCGTTGGAAAAAGTTGACGGGTGGTGCTGGGAGGTGGCCGACATGTTCCAAGTAAATCTTCAGTCAGTGTCGCAGTTTTACAAGACGGCCGGGGTACCTGGCCAAAGGATAATGCAGCAGATCGCGAGGAAAAGAAGCTGGGCCCATGGATCGGCGAATAAACGCAAGGCAAAGAAGAAAGGAACACTGACTGCCGAACGAATTGCGGTGTTGGAATGGCTGGACGGGTTGGAAGGCGGCCTGTTTCCACTAAACCTTCAGGCGGTGTCTCAGTTTTACAACACGGCCGGCACCGGCCAAGGCATGAATGCAGCAGACGGCGAGGAAGAGAAAGTGGCTAACTGGATCAACAAACAACGCAATGCAAAGAAGAAAGGTACACTGACTACCGAACGGATTGCGGCATTGGAAGGGCCTGACGGGTGGTTGTGGGAGGGAAGACAATGATCGGCGGTCTTGTTAATTTTTAGATTGGGCGAAATCAACACCTCCTCCACCTTCCTCTCTGACAGTTTCAGACTACTATCTGGAATTAGCCGTTCTCCGCCCGCACCTTCCATTTGATTGTTCGTTGTCCACACTTTCGCAACGCAACACACTAGCAGAAAACAAACCGTCTGCGTCTGGTTCAAAGCGCAAAACAGAGGACAGACTGCCATATTGTTAAACGTACACGGTAAGCCAGAAAGCACTGTTGGGGGCCAGACAGATACGCTCGGGAAAAAATTGAAGAGTAAATTAGCAAGAAATCATAAAAAAGACCGTCTCTTCAACATGTACTACCCTCAATGTCATCCATTGCGACTACTATCAACAATCAAGAATGGCTAAGTCGGGAAAGACCGCCACACTGAGCATGGCCAGCCTTCAGGAATGCCTCGAACTCCGCATTGCCGAACAAGCCAAGCGCATTGAAACGCTGGAAGCTGCAGTAGCGAATCTGACAACGGACGATTCCTCAAAGGAAAATGCCGCTCCAGCCGAGCCAACTCGCCCAAAGCGTTCGAAGTCTGCTGCCACTTACTACGCGCTGTCGGTCAAGGACGTGCTGCGCGAAAAGAATCCAGGGCTTACCACGAAAGAGCTGGCTACAAAGATTGCAGACAACTGGGAGAGGATGTCCGAAAAGAAGCAAAAGCCGTTCTACGACCTGGAAACCGAAGACAAGCTGCGCTACAATAAGGAAAAGACAGATATGAAGAAACAGGGTACTTACGTGAAGAAGCCAAAGCGCGCCCTAAGCGCGTACAACTTCTTTATGAAGGACGAGTTCAGCAAGGTGCGCGAACAAAACCCAACCATGCGGCATACGGAGGTCGTCGCGGAGATCGGAAGAATCTGGAAGAGCCTCTCAGACGGAGACAAGAAGCCGTACATCCGGCTCGCCGAAGCAGACAAGCTGCAGCGAAACGAGGCGGTAACAGCCTAGGGGGACAACGTGTCCCCCATACCCCCTCCGCGGCTTGTCTTTTTTTAGCATACGTGCCTGGTGGACGACAACGTGTCCCCCATACTCCGTATCCCCCATACTCCGTATCCCCCATACCTCTGTATTGGTTTTTCTTATACCAATATTGCGAGATGGGGCAGTAGCCAAGACGCAGTTAGTAGGTTGGGGATTTTGGTCACAACATACTTTAGGAAGGCACGGACCGCCGCGCCATCACGGTTCTGCGTTTACTGCACGGACCGCGCGCCACCATGACCGTTCTGAGGATATTTTTTTGCAGGTTTTTGAGTTTACTTTAGAAACTCGTTGCAATCAACGCATTCGTAACACCGTAGTAAACTCACAGGACCGCGGTGGCGCGGCGGTCCGTGTGTGCTGCTATCCTCCGGTTGGACCCCGCTTACAAGCCCATGCCAAACCCAATAGTCTGAACGTTGGACTTTGCGACGTTGCGGTTAGCGCGGGGCGTTAACGAAAGCTTCTTTGTCCGAATGCTTACAACTGGAGCGGCACCTTCAACAGGCGCATCAGGTTCAACTTGCCGTGGGCGATTGTCCTGCTGGATGGAGCAGTCGCCTTGTTTACCGGTTCGCTTGCACACTCTATGAGCGCGTGACACATAGAAGCGGTCGGGCAGACTGTGTTTGGTTTTTTTTGTTGACGAAACAAACGAGCAATCCACGAGCCGCATCCACGTATTTGGTCAGTAAGTTACTTTCATTGCACGTCTTGTACATACTTTTATTGACAGATTTGTGAACCCAAGTTGGCACAGTCCAACTGGCCATTAAATAAGAGAAAGACAGCGCAACGCCAATTCAGTCATTCAACAAGCAGCGCTAAGGTCACAATCCGTCTAGGAGGCTTCAGGCGCTCGTTTGAGCCACAGCAAAAAAGATGCCAACTGACTTAAATATAAGGTACAATTTTCAGGAAATCAGTAGACGGCAGAAAATCAGGCGACTGCAGTAAACTCTGAACCGTGGTGGCGCGGCGGTCCGTGCCAAAAGTAAACTCAGAACCGTGGTGGCGCGGCGGTCCGTGCCTATGGGAAAAATTGATTCTCGCAATGTGCAGTTTGAGTAAAAATGAATGTCCTCGTAAAACAGTATGTGTACATCCAATAGAAAATGCAGTCTGATGGTGTTCCATTGTGTGTACGAAAGGAGATTGAGCAAACGCAAAGAAGAAACAATGATGGTACGACGACCTTTGCCCGCGCGGTTGGCACTCTGAAGGTTTATCAAAGAGAAGAAAAACGCAAAGGCAATTTCCGGCAAATCTAGGCCAGTGTGCGCGGTCCGCGGCATTTCATGCATTCATGCAGAGGCCAACTGTCTGCACAATCTGACGCGAGTGGCCTCCATGTTTCGTGGCTACATGATCGTCATGCGATTTTCGCAAAGACAATACGCTCTCATGTGCTCGACCCTGTACAGCCTGCGTTCCGTTGCTTCAAAAAGTTTAAAATTGTAAAGTGCTACTATTCGACAAACACGGGAGAAATTTGCACATGGTATGTCGATGACTGATGCCCAAGCATCTGGCGGATACAGACGGACACGCGTTTTGCGTACCACTAAAAATTTAGTTTAGTCCGACTCCGGGGGGAGCATCCGCACCATGGCGTGTAGTTCGCAGAATTTCGTTGTGATCAAGTCTGCATTTCGCAAGAAGCCCAAGCCCTATAATCCGTACAAGCCAGCTGGACACCAGGTGAAATCTGCTGTTAAGCATGTCCATTTTGAGGACGGGCCCGTCTACAGACAGGCCACGCCTTCGCCGCCGCCGATGTCTCCTGGCCAGCGGAGGTACGTATCCGTTGCCATGCAGACGAATGCCATCAAAGGGATAAAGACGATTGCGCAAATTAAAGCAAAATGGAAACGAAAAATGATCTAACGCATTCGATTAGAAGCCCATGTAAATTTGCGGCAATGCAAAAGAACACATTTTTACTTTTGTGTTTTATGGATCATCTTGGCAGGCAGCGTCGCGCAAGACAACGACAACGGTGAACCGGATCTCGAACTATTTGACTTGAAAGGCACGTTTGAAAATTCAGACTTTTACATGTGGACGTCAACGGCCACCCTGACACGAACGTTCATGTTGGACCCGACAACAATCATTCAACCATCTACCGGATCTCGACCAAAATCGCACTCTGGATCGAAAATGAGTGTTTTCGTAACTTTGAAGCCCTCAGACTTCGTCATCCATACGGCCACAGTTCGCCAACGTGTTTTGAAGAACAACCGGTCGTCGGGGTCGTCTCTTGTTCGAGTTTGGATCTCGACCAAAAGCGCACTCTTGATCGAAAATGAGTGTTTTCATATCTTTGTCATCCATCGCGTTGGCTTTGCCATGCAACCTGGTATGGTCCGTAGTGCCCTTTTTGGGAAAACGACGGGGGATTTAGAGACCCTATTTGTCGGAATTATTTTGAGAAAAGTCAGACTGGAACAGCCGCCATGATACAGCCGCACAGTTTGCGGGGTGCAATTATTCTGTCTGAGACGATCACACTCCAGCGGCGCAAAGTGTAGGGGGAGCGCAAACTGTATGAGGAGCCTAAACTTTGCAAGAAGCGGCATTCCGACTGAGAGGCGCAAGCCTGTTTCAGGGCTGCATTCTGCGGGCTTCTGATTATGTATTGCAGGCCAAACTGAGTTTTTTTTTGTGCCAACCTGAATTTTTGTGCCAAACTGAATTTTTTTCTGCTGACTGATTTTTCGGCTCGTATTTTCTAACCATTCTGCCCTTGCGCGAAAAGCTTTCGAGTATGAGAGAGACTGTCTCTATGGATCACTGTGCCCCTCCGCGAAAAGTTTTCGAGGGCGAGAGACTCTTGTTTTGAATCACTCTGCCTCCGCAGTTACTCGTTGAGGGCGACGCGAACAGTTTTTGAGGGTCCCTTCAGGCGCGCTTTCAGAGCGGACCAGACATTGTCGTTTTGAATATTCTACCAATCCGCGAAACGTTTTTGAGGACAAGAGACTCTCGTTTTCAATCATCCTGCGAATTTTCTGCCGACGCCTGAGTTTCTGTCGACGCCTGAATTTTCTGCACACAACTGAGTTTTTGAAGACGCCTGATTATTTGCCGACGACAGAGTTTCTGTCAACGACAGAGTTTTTGAAAACAACTGTGTTCCTGCCGCGCTAATTACGAATTTTCTGCCGACGACTGCACTTGTGGCTCCGTTTTCGACAAGTTTTTGACAAGTGATATGATTGAATCGCGTTGAATCGCGAGAAAACTGGTCAGAGTGATTCAAAACAACAGTGTCTCGTCCGCTCTGAAAGATCGCCCGAAGTGATCCTCAACAACGTTTTTTGCAGAGGGGCGGAATTATTCAGAAAGCAAGTCTCTTGTCTCTGAAGCCCGAAGGGATCCTCAAAAACGTTTTTTGCGGAGGGGCAGAATTATTTAGAAAGCCAGTCTATCGGTTTCAAAACCTTTTCGCGAAGACTGATTCCACCTAACAAGATCTCCCTTCTGGAACTGTTCTAGGCAGAGGGCATGCTAATCCCGCCCGGCAGGAACCCCGTTGTTAAACTTTTGTGGGCAGAGGACAGTTTCTTCTACCCATCAGGATCCCCTCTGAAATAAATTTTGGGCGGAGGACGTGTTGCTTCCGGACAAAGGAGTCTGCGCATTTGACAGCGAGTGCAGCGCAATTCAGGTTGCGGCAGAAGGGGGTGAAATTGACGTGGTTAATGCGCTCATGGCCAATGGCAAAAGTGAGCGCGACTACACGGCCGCATTAAAGGCGGCTGTGACAGCAAACCATGGCGACGTGTTCAACCGCCTCCTGCAACTAACGCCGATTTGGATGGAATAATCGAGCTCGAATGCTCGACAAGAACATTCAGCAGTTTGGATCTACTGCACTGCAAGCGAGCGATTTCACAGGGGCATGTCGGAAGCTGTTTAGAGCTACAAAGTGGGTGTGACAATAGCGAGGGTGCAACGGAGAAACCGCTCGATTCACCGCGCACAGTACTGCGGCGGCAAGCTGGCGATTGCCTCCATTGAAAAAGAAATGGTTACCGCTTTGACAACCACTGAAAGCAAATACTTATGGCCATGCGCACTGCACGCCGAAGCACAACAATGGCATTCGACGCACTCAATCCGTGATGTTGAGCCTGCGTGCCAGCAATGACAAGTCCGACTTTTGGGCGCGTCTGCCCTTGCAAGCTGTTGCCACCTTGTGCATTGTCCACCGCGAGCTACGGCGTTGAAGTCATACAAATTGAGTAGCGATGCGATCTTCCAGTTAAGGATAATTGGCAACCATATGGCCCATCGGCTCCTCAGTGTCTTCGTGCACGAATTCGACGGGCTTGGCCCTCGGATCTACGGTGCGAAGTGCAGAGGTCACCACGTCCGCGGACACATTCCCCTTCCGCAGCTTCAACGAGGCGAACCACCTTCATTTCATTTGTGTTCTGAACCAGCTTGCGAATGCCCCTATTGTTCCCCTTGATCTCCCATCCATATGGAACCGGTCCAATGTGGTGAACCAAGCGGACACGCACACAGTTAGCCAGACGGATCTTGTCGCCAATGTTGCTGCTCTGCCGCTCCGTCCACGATCATGCCGTGGAGAAGATAAAAACGGCCCATTGTACTATTCGTGTTGACATTGTCTAGAATCGACACGACTGCGCATCCCTTTTGGCAAATGTGATTGAGGAGCTCGGCTCCGCGATTAGTATTGCGGGAAAAGCGATCGGCATTTGTCACCAAGATGGTGGTACCCTCCCGCTTGCCGTCAATGTCAGTCCTGAGCTCACGCTGGGTACCCCGAAATGCAGACGAACAGTCGCGAACGCGGGCGTAGATGATGCACTTGTTCGCTGTGTGCATATTATGATGGGACTTGGGAGTGCAAGTCGCAGTTATCATTCTTTTTTAATGGCTGCGTTCTAACATACTTAATCAATTTTTTCCCCCCTAAGAGCGTGTCCGCCGCTCACCACGGGATCCGTGTTCTCAAAACAAAGTCTAGCTCCAATGGCCAGCATTTGCTTTAACAACGCGGATCCCTTCGGGCGCTCTTTCAGAGCGGATAAATTCAATTTAGTGGTGTCTCTAAGCGCACCGCCGCTTACCACGGGGTTTTCAGTGACACAAGTTAGAGTTTTAAAGCGAATCGGCTATCTTGTGGGCTTGATTCCACTTTGTTCGACTGATCTTCTAACCGCAGACTGAGATCTGTTGTGTCAAACTATGCTTTATTCGACTGTTGAGTTTGTTGCACGCGCGCGCAAAACACGAACCCCGTGGCAAAGCACGAGCCCCGTGGCAAAACACGAACCCCCGTGGCAAAACACGAACCCCCGGCACAACACGAACCCCGTAGCAAAACACGAAACTCGTGGCGAGCGGCGAAACGCTCAGTTGACGGTAAGGTGATATTTTTCGCTAACACAGCAACAGCTAGTGTACTTCGACTTGAACGTCGGTGCCGGGCGGAGGGTTTGTCGGCGCTTCATGCACGTCATGTGCGACAACCTGTTGCACTTTGTGCAGAGCACCAGGACGTTCTCATCGCTGGCCTTGTCGGGATTGACGATCTTGCGACAGCCTATGCAGGAGATCTTGCCGATTCGACAGATAACTGTGGGGTTCTCGCGTCGTATGCGGATACTTGTGCGCATGAAACATTGACGACTGTACGGGGCAGAGCGAAGAAACCCCTGGATCGACTGGACGCGGCACGGCCCGTTGACGGTCTTGACGTGCACGGTTTGAACGTGGTTCGAACGGAAGAGCTCCTGGTTGGAAAAGCAATCGTTGCTCTTGACGAGGGGTTGGGGATATTCAATGATGGAATCGGTCGGCCCGTAAAGCCATTCGATCACTATGAGCTTTTCGCCGGTCTTTCGATCTGTCTTGACGTCGGACACGAGAGCTGGCTGTTCGGACTCGTTGGAATCGTCCACCTTGATCATGACAGCATCGCCAGGACCAAAGGAGAACGGTCCCACAGTTACAATGGACGCCGCACGTTCGGTTGGGGATTGTGCCTCTTTGGATATCCCGGGCGTTTGCATGGTCATTACCTCTTCCGACGCCCAATTGTCGATGTGCGGCTCGCCGTCGACCTCGGGCGTTCGAATTGTCATTACCTCTTCTGACGTCCAATTGTCGATTTGCGGCTCGCCGTCGAGCTCGGGCGTTCGTGTTGACATTCGGGGCGTCAACATCTCCGTCTGTGTCGCTTCAAACGTGTATTGGACAGACGGCTCGGGAGCAGACGACTCGGAAGTTTCCTGCTGGTGAATGTCAGCACTGGTTGCCGACAGTGAATCTGCGTTGAAGTCTGGGACTGTTTGCTCAAAGTCCGGGCCAAACATTCCTTGGAAGAGCGAATCAATGTCGGCGTTAAATTGCTCCATTTTGCAAGTATGTTGGCCAGTGGGCGTGTTTTGACTTGATGATTGGATTGATCCACTCATGATTGAGACGTTTAAATAGTGTTCACACACCGTTTTTTTCCACTGCAGGCACGGACCGCCGCGCCACCACGGTTCTGAGTTTACTGTAGCAGAAAAAACACATATGGCAGAAAAATGCGCCTGGCTGAAAAAAATGCTTTGGCTGAAAAAACACAATGCACCAGCTGAAAAAATTAAATTGCGACCGGCTGAAAATGCGACTGGCTGAAAATGCGACTGCCTGAAAAAATGCGTCGGCGGAAAAAAACGCACTGGCGGAAAATAACACAAATCTGATGAAGCAGAAAAAATGGCCGGAAAACAAAATGGATGCAGAGGAAAAAATGCACCTTCAAAATTAAAGATATGGGGCGCAAGTACATTGTGCGTCTGGACAGTTATATGTGGACACGTGCTGCTTCTTCTAAACCGCCCTCGTAATCCAGAAGCAGGGACTGTTCAGAGCGGAGGGTACTGTGCGGACGACGCCCATTTGCCAACAAACGACACCCGTTGGCCAGCGGAAGACCTTGGCTACGACAAAATCCAAACCTAACATGACGCAAATCGAACACTGTTGAAGGAAACTATATTTGGGCTGAGCAGCTTGCCCAATAATCCCATCCTAGTGTACTAACAAGACAAACGGCAACACCTGCTTCAATGCCGAGCAGACGCAGGATTTGCGGCAGCATTGGAAAAAACAGGTGACAACTACAGCCAAATCATTGAGTTGCCCATGGCCGGCAAGATTACCGCGGAAAACGCCTCTGCAGAGCTGTTCCCAAACTGTAACAATAATATGACGTGCCGGAATGGAACAAAGGACGAGGAGCTCACACACGCGATTGTCGCGCAGGGTCCCGCAAATACCAACGAATGGTTTATTACCTACCAGATTACTGACGCGTAAAAGCGCCTGCAGTTCATTAGCAATGAATTTTATTCAGTGGGAACATTCGCTGCGAACTTTTTCCGTATGTAGGGAAAGGACAGTAACGGCCACGAGCGATTCTTTACTGAACACTCCCTCTCTAGCCTGCCAAACCACGCCCGTCACATGGCTTTGTTTTTAACACTGCGGCGTCGTACGAGCCTAGCCTAAACTAGATAACAAAGTCCAAGTAATCTATTTTGATTCTGGCAGCAGTCAGCCGTTTAGTGACATCTTGGCGCTCGTGGACATGTACTTCGACGAAGCAAAATCGCTGGGGTGGATGCCACAAAAAATAATTAACGCCAAACGGCACCAATATGGTAAAACAGAGTGCGGCATGTACAGCGTGTTTTTTCATGCACTGCTCCACACATGCAAGTCATTCGAAGAATTCGATCGGCTCACGTACTCGGACGAAATGATGTTTTCAATGCGTCACATTTTCTTTACTGATCGCACGGACCGCCGCGCTACCACGGCACAAGAGGTTCTGGCTTAAACCCGTGGTGAGCGCGGCACGCTCAAACAAAGTGCCGTGGTGGCGCGGCAGTCCGTGTGATTAGACAAAGCAATGTGGTGGCGCGGCGGTCCGTGCCATTATGGATTAATGTTGTCAGGTTCCGCACCAAACTGTTAGAGGGCGAGAGACTGTCGTTGTGAAGCAGTCTGCCCCTCCGCATTAAACTGTTGAAGGGCGACACACTGTCGTTTTGAAGCAGTCTGCCACTGCGCACGAAACTGTTAGAGAGTGGCAGACGGTCGTTTTGAATCAATCTGCCTCTACTCACGAAACTTTTAGAGGGCGAGAGACTGTCGTTTTGAATGAGTCTGCCCCTCCGCACGAAATATTAGAGGGCAAGACACTGTCGTTTTAAATCAGTCTGCCCCTCCGCACGACACTCTTAGAGGGCGAGAGACGGTCACATTCAATCAGTCTGCCTCTCCATGAAAATTTTTTGAGGGACAGAGACTGTCGTTTTGAATCTGACTGCCCCTCCGCACGAAACTGTTAGAGGGCAAGAGACTGCCGTTTGGAATTAGTCTGCCTCACCGCATGAACTGTTAGGGCGAGAGACTGTGGTCTTGAATCAGTCTGCCCCTCCTCATTAAACTGTTACAGGGCGAGAGACTGTCGTTTTGAATCAGTGTGTCTCTCCGCACGAATCTGTTGGAAGGGGAGAGACTGTCGATTTGGAGCAGTCTGCCCGTCCGCACGAAACTGTTGGCGGGCAAGATACTGTCGTTTTGATTCATTCCGCCTCTCCGCACTAAACTGTTACAGGGCAACTGCCGTTTCTTTTCATTCTGCCCCTTCGCGCGTACGCAACTGTTAGAGGGCAAGAGACTGTGGTTTTGAATCACCCTGTCTCTCCGCGAAAAGTTTTTTGAGGGTGAGAGACTGTCGTTTTGAATCAGTCTGCCCCTCCGCACGAAACTGTTGGAGGGCAAGAGACTGTCGGTTTCAATCAGTCTGTCTCTCCACACGAAACTGTTGGAAGGCGAGAAACTGTTGATTTGAATAATCAGTCTGTCCCTGCACACGACACTGTTGGAGGGCGAGACACTGCCGTTTTGAGTATGTCTGCCCCCTCCTCACGAAACTGTTAGAGGGCGAGCGACGGTCACTTTCAATCAGTTTGCCCTCTCCATGAAAAGTTTTTGAGGGACAGAGCCTGTCATTTTGAGTCAGTCTGCCCGTAAGTACTAAAATGTTACTGGGCGAGAGACGGTCGTTTTGAATCATTCTGTCTCTCCGCGAAAAGTTTTTTGATGGCGAGAGACTGTCGTTTTGATTCATTCTGCCTCTCCGCAAAAAGTTTTTAAAGGGCGGGAGACTGTCGTTTTTAATCCTCTGCCTCTTTGCGAAAGTTCTGAGGGCGAAAGTCTGTCGTTTTGAATAATTCTGCCGCTCCGCAGTAACTATTTCAGGGCGACAGACTGTCATTTTGAATTAGTCTGTCCCCTCCGCAGATTCTGCTCGATGGCCACATTTTGTCGTTTTGAATCAGTCTGCCTCTCCACGAAAAGTTTTATTGAGGGCAAGAGACTGTCGTTTGGGAATCAGTCTGCCCCTCCGTACGACACTGTTAGAGGGCGAGAGACGGTCACTTTCAATCAGTCTGCCTCTCCGTGAAAAGTTTTTGAGGGACTGAGACTGTCGTTTTGAATCCGTCTGCCTCTCCGCATGAAACTGTTAGAGGGTAAGAGACTGGCGTTTTGAATAATTTTGCATCTTCACGAAAAGTTTCATTTAGTGCGACAGACTGAATCGTTGTGAATAATTCTTCCTCTTCTTCACGAAAAGTTTTCAAAGGGCGAGAAACTGTCGTTTTGAATCAGTCTGCCCCTCCTCACAACACTGGTAGAGGGCGAGACACTGTCGTTTTGAGTTAGTCTGCCTCTCTGCAGATACTGTTTGAGGGCGACATACTGTCGTTTGAATCAGTCTGCCTCTCTCAGAAAAGTTTTATAGAGGGCTAGAGACTGTAGTTGTGAAGCATTCTACCCCTCTGCGAAAAGTTTTTAAAGGGCGTGAGACTGTCGTTTTGAATCAGTCTGCCTCTCCACACAGAGGACGTGTGGCTTCCACCCAACAGGACCGCACTCTGACACTATTGGGCAGACGAGAGACTGTCTATCTTTTGATCATTTTGTCCTTGCGCGAAAAGTTTTTGGAGAACTTGCATGATCATTCTGCCCTGTCTCGAAACGTTTTCGAGGAGAGACTGCCTGCGGAGTGCACACTGTTTCAGGTACACTGTCTGCGGAGTGCACACTGTCTGCGGAATGCACACCGTTTCGGGAGTGCATACTTTTAGCGGGCGCGCAATCTGTCTGCGGAGTGCATTCTGTCTGCGGAGTGCATTCTGTTCGCGCAATCTGTCTGCGGAGTGCACACTGTTTGCAGAGTGCACACTGTTTGCAGAGTGCACACTGTTTGCAGAGTGCACACTGATTGCGGAGTGCACACTGTTTGCGTAGTGCACACTTTCTGTTGCGCGCAATCTGTTTCCGGAGTGCGTACTGTTTGCGGCGTGCACACTGTTTGCGGAAAGTACGACTCTAAGTCTGGAGATCACACTTCCCTTGTGCAAAAGCTTTTCCAATACAAAAAACGAAGTGTGGATCATACTGCCCATGTGCACAAACTTTTCGAAAGCGCTTGCGTAAAACGGAGTTTGGTGATTCTGCTGCCCATGCGCAAAATATTTCGAAAGTGAGACCCTGAGTGTGCACGTGGGGATCATACTGCCTATGCGCAAAAACTTTTCCAATACGAGAAACAGGGTCTGCGGATCATACTGCCCACGCGCAAAAACTTTTCGAAAGCAAGACACTGCGTATGGCAATCACATTGCCTTTGCGCAAAAAAAAGGTTTATGAAGAACCCTTCATACGCTCTTTCAGAACGCACGAGAGACTATCTATCTTTTGATCATTTTGTCCTTGCGCGAAAAGTTTTTGGACAACTGGCTTGACCATTCTGCCCTGTCGCGAAACGTTCTCGAGGAAAGATTGCCTGCGGAGTGCACACTGTTTCGGGAGTGCGTACACTGTCTGCCAGAGTGCACACCGTCTGCGGCGCGCAATCTGTCGGTCTGCGGTGTGCACTGTCTTCGGAGTGCACTGCCTGGCGGTGAATTCTGTTTCGGGATTTGCGGCGCGCAATCTATCTGCGGCGCGCAATCTGTTTGCGGAGTGCACACTGTCTGCAGAGTGCACAATGTCTGCGGCCGCAATCTGTCTGCGGAGTGCACACTGTTTGCAGAATGCACACTGCTTCCGGAGTGCATACTGTTTGCGGCGCGGAATCTGTCTGTGGAGTGCACACTTTTTGTTGCGCGCAATCTGTTTCCGGAGTGCGTACTGTTTGCGGCACGCACTCTGTCTGCGAACTGCACACTGTTTGCGGAGTGCACAATGCGGAGTGCCCATGTGCAAATACTTTTCGAAAGCGTGACAATGAGTTTCGGGATCATACCGCCCATGCGCAAAAGCTTTTCCAAAATAAAAAAACGGAGTGTGGGGATCATTCTGCCCGTGCGAAAAATCTTTTCGAAAGCGTGTCCGGGGATCATACTGCCCATGCCCAAATTTTTTTCGAAAGCGTGACACTGAGTCTGGGGATCTTACTGCCCATGCGCAAAAACTTTTCGAAAGCGTTACACTGAGTCCGGGGATCATGCTGCCCTTAAAAAAAGGTTTGTGACGATCCCTTCGTGCGCTCTTTCAGTACAGACGAGAGACTGTCTATCTTTTGATCATTTTGTCCTTGTGCGAAAAGTCTGGCTTGATCATTCTGCCCTGTCGCGAAACGTTTTGGAGAAGAGACTGCCTGCAGAGTGCACACTGTTTCGGGAGTGTACACTGTCTGCGGAGTGCACACTGTCTGCGGAGTGCATACTGTCTGCGGAGTGCATACTACGGAGCGCACACTGTCTGAGGAAGTGCATGCATTGTATGCGCTGCATTCTGTTTCTGGAGTGCAATCTATCTACTGCGCTCAATCTGTCTGCGGAGTGCATACTGTCTGCGGAGTGCACAGTGTGCGGTGCATTTTGTTTCGGGAGTATACTGTTTGCGGACGCGCAATCTTTCTGCGGAGTGCACACTGTCTGCGGAGTGCATACTGTTTGCTGCGCGCATTCTGTCTGCGGAGTGCACACTGTTTATGAAGTGCACACTTTCTGTTGCGCGCAATCTGTTTCCGGAGTGCACACTGTTTGCAGAGTGCACACAGTTTGCGGAAAGTGCCCCTCATGGTTAAGTTATGAAATCACCACTTTGGTTAACTTAGGAAATCGCCCCTCCTCGAAAACTTCATGAGGTCTTGAGACTACACTGTCGTTCTGATCGCGATTCAATCACTCCACCCGTCTTCTTCTCACAAACAGTGCCACGGCTGAAAACGGTACCGCCGAAAAGGTAACATATGCGCCACCCCATGCAGTATGCCAAACTGTTTGCAAACGGCTGGCACTTGTGTACGTTCGTAACTGAGTCGGCGTCAGTGTGGCAAAAGCGTCCCATTCGGCATCAGTGTGAAAAAAAGCGTCACAATTCGTGCAATTCATAAATGGCATGCTTTGCGTAAAGCGCTATGATTATGAATTGCAGCTATGTAATGGCGTGCTTCGCGTCGAGTGCTCTGGAACTTACACGTCCTCTCTGCCCAAACGGTTAAGAGGACAATGACGCTTTGTGGAATCAACCCTTCTCCCCAAACGGTTAAGAGGGCAATCACGTTGGGCAGAATCAACCCGTCTTCTGCCAAAACAGTTAAGAGCGCAATCACGTTGGGCGGAATCAACCCGTCTTCTCCCAAACTGTTAAGAGGGGGGATCCCGTTGGGCGGAATCAACCCGTCTTCTGCCCATACAGTTAAGAGGGATAATACGTGGGCGGAATCAACCCGTCTTCTGCCCAAACAGTTAAGGGACTGTCCGCAAATTTCGTTGTGTCCGCGCTCCTTCT
>CALSCR010004156.1:0-20442 GCA_943704495.1 Pigoraptor chileana
CACACACACACACACACACACACACACACACACACACACACACACACACACACACACACACACACACACACATAGAGTGTCGTTACCCAAATTACCGAATGTGCGCCCGCATGGCTGCCCATTGACACTGAGCGCAATGACGGGCATGAGTACTCAGAACAAGAGACACACCGACAAGAACGACTTCAAAGTCAACACGCCCTCGCATAACTGTGAGAGTGCCTACGCATGACGGTGGCTTGTTCGAGGACGCAAAACAGATAATATAACATTGTTGTCCACCGTACAAAATGCCGCGACCTTTCGTCGTGCCGCTTCAGCGCAAAGATGCCCCTTCCGACGCCGGAGACGACTACGACGTGGCGAATATTGGAGGAAAGGGCGCCAGTTTGAGCAGTCTTCTTGATGCTGGATTCAATGTGCCCGAAGGTGAGTGTCACTCGTGGGCCCACGTGCTTGGCATCCCGAAACATAATCTTGGTTTCCGCACTCACCATGGACTGCGTAAATGCGCGCACAAATTTGCATCGCAGGGTTTTGCATCACAGCCCATGCGTACAAGACACACGCTATGAGGACTGCTCTCTTGGAAGACTTGTCAGCCAGTTCGACCAACGATCCCGATGCGCTCTCCGCCATTGCACAGACACATTTCGTGGGCTCTGTGATGCCCGGCGACATTGAATCGAACATTAAAGATGCATACACTGCTCTTGGTGATGATGCCATCGTCGCCGTCCGTTCGAGTGCGACTGCGGAGGGTGAGCTTTAAAAAAAGCCACATTCGCGAAAAATGCATCTATGGTCAACTGTGTGCAAATACGCTCACACCTTCCTCGCATATTAATTTGCAGATCTTCCGGGAGCGTCTTTTGCCGGCCAGCACGACACAATCCTCGGCGTGGAGGGTGTCGATGCGCTTATTCTTGCCGTTCAGGCGTGCTGGGCATCTCTGTGGTCTCCCCGCGCCATCAGCTACCGCAACAGCCAGAGATTCGATCATGCGCAAGTGTCAATGTGCGTTGTTGTGCAGCGATTAGTTCGCGCCCGTGTTGCTGGCGTGGCGTTTACCGTCGATCCTGTCGACGCATCCGCATCTGCAGTGGTTGTGTCGGCGACGTATGGCCTCGGGGAGGGTGTCGTGGGTGGGCAGCTAGCCGCCGATACCTTCCGTCTCGCTCGTGGGGGACAGCACGCAGTTATTTCGCAGGAGATTCAGAACAAGACGCGGATGTATTCGTTGCGTGATAGCGCGAACGATCACACAGATGCGGATGCATCGCACGGGCTTTGTGTGCTTGTGGATGTTGACCAGGCACTTGCCAGGATCCCGTGCTTGTCGTCAGAGGAATTACGGTATGCGTTTGGCAACTGCTCTTATATTGGGGCGGACTGGTGTGTGTGTATGTGTGCTCTGCCTGCGATATCAATCACCATACTGATTTGTACCATCTCCATACAAAACAGTCTGCTGGCGGATATTGCACTCAAGGCAGAAGAGCACTACACCTCACCACAAGACATCGAGTTTGCCTTTGAGGACGACCGACTGTATTTGTTGCAGTCGAGGCCAGTCACTGTTGTACAGACGGTGGGGAGGCATCGTGTTTGTGCCGTGGGCTGTCCCCACCGATTTACTGTTTGTTATCGCGACCACCCTGCGAGGAGGTCATGGGTGTGCCGTTGCGCCTGCACAGTGGAATTGTTCCTGTAGTCCTGTTGAAGTCACAGAGCAAACCGCTCTGACGTTGTTTGAATTTGAATTGAATTGTTCCCACGGTTGGTCAACGCAGGTGGACGGGGGCGTCGGTGCGGGTGACGACGGCGCGCGCATGGACACGCCCGTTAGGAAGGCCACGGATGTGTACACAAAGTGTAATATTGGCGAGATGATGCCGGGAGGTGAGCGTTGTTAACCAGAACGTTGTTGTCTACGGTTAAGTGTCGCTTCCACTCACTGAGGTATCTTACATTGTCGTATTCGCATTGGATCGTATTCTGTTTGTGTTCGTGATTATTGAGCTTGCGTATCGTGTGCTTGCATGCATGCAGGCATGCATGTGTGTGAGCGCGTGTTTGTGTGTATACGCGCGCGTATATCCGAACACATGGACCAATGTAATGTATTTTCCACTTGACGAATCCCGCAGCCGTTACTCCTCTGACGCAATCAACATTTGGCGTGTGGCTTGAGCATGGCTTGCGAGAACTCGCACAACGGGGTGACATTGACTTTGAAGGGGAGAGGCCGCGGAACGCACTTGAATACGTCGGCTGTTTCTCCGGCCATCTCTTTCTCAACCTTGGTGCAATGTACGACATGAGCAAGGACATTTTTGGATTCAAGGTGCGTGGGCACACGGGGAATCGCCCTTGTGAATCGCCCTTGTTTTATTGATTTTGTTTTGTTTTCATGATGTACTTATTGTTTATTTTCTCTCCAAACTATACCTTGCGCAAATGGGCAACTCAACGTTGTTTGTTTTGAGCAGAAAGAGAATATCGACACATCGCTGTGCGGACGCCTTGTCGAAGGTCCCATTGCGCCATCGCCCGGACCTCTTCTCTCCCGAGTGAAGAACCTCGTGGGATATATGCAATTTGCGACCCATGCGTGGGAGAGAACAGCGCGACTGTCCCTTCTGCTTGATCTTCTGCGCGCACGATTCCAGGAAGGCATGTTTTGAGCACTTGATGCCACCCGAAAAAACGCTAATGTTGCATGTGCAGCGAGTCCGTACATCGGCCAAACTGAGACGTATTCCTGTGTGTGGGATTTATGAGAAAAAACAAAAATTGCAGCTTTGTTGTGCTCGCCCTTTCACACATCTTTCAATATTTCTTTCTTCATAACTATAGAGTCGGATGGAAGCGCGGCGGGTCTTTTCCGGCGGATCGACGGCTCGCTACATTACCTGGACGAGGCGTACCGCTGTCACTTCGCATCAAGCAGCGTGTCTGGACTCATGAATGTTGCATTGGGCGTCGCCACGTTTGGAAGTCGACACCTTTCGCAAGCACAGAACGCTGAAATTGCCGGTACGATGAACACGGCCAAGCACCGCTTCGGCTAGTTTGTGTGCTCGGTGTGCTCTGGTGCTTCTGCACTGCCGTTAGTTTGTTTTAATATTGTGTGTATTGAACTGATATCTTCCGAAGCAGATGTTGCTCGTTTCATGTGGTTGTTGAGTGCCACTCATAACAATATGCACACACATACACACACACCAATGTAGGACTGCTCACCAACATCGAGGGAATCGACAGCGCCGACGTCGTCAAGGATACGGATGCCATTGTCGCACTTATTGCGCGCCTCAGCGACTCGTCACGTGAGAGCTTTGCTAAAGAAATGACGGCGGGCCAGGCACTTGGGTGGCTGCGCGGCGAGCACGTTACCTCATGCCCCGCGGTAACATCCGCGTTCTCCCGATTCATTACGCGCCATGGACACCGCTGCGTGCGCGAGGCTGAGATGAGGGAGCTTCCGTGGGAAGACGATCCGACTCCCCTGGTATGTGTGCTCGTCGCTCCTGCTTGTGCCTTCACCGTTGGATGCATTTCGGACATGTTCGTAAATTATTCACGCATGAGTGGCCGCACTTACCCAATCCTTCTTGTCTGTTTATTCTCCCCCAGGTCAAACTTCTTCAGGCATCTGCGCTCGCACATGCACACGTCTCTCCGCATGAAGGCGGCGCAGAACGCGCACGCGCACGCACGGCCGCAGTCGAAGGTCGTCTCCCCACCTTAGTACGACCGCTGTTCCGCCGCGTCCTCGCATGGGCAAAGGAGGGCGTCCGCCTGCGAGAGCGCACAAAGTCACTCTGCATCCGCCTGCAGTCCGTACTCAAGCGTCACTACCGAGAACTCGGTGCGCTGATGGTGCGCGAGGGCATCATACCGGATGCCGACTGCGTGTTCTTTCTCACACACGATGAGCTCCGGGACGTGCTGTACCCGGAGTCCCCTTGTGCGCGAAAGCCAGCAGTTGCAAGGGAGCAGATGGCCTCCTTTGCAGCCCGCCGTCGCCGCGAGTATTCGAGCAATTGTCGCCTCCAGTTCCCGGACTTTAGCGTGGGCAGGCCTGTGCCTGTCTCTGCGGCACGGACGCTGGAGCGAGCCGGCATCACTGCGGGCACCAAGTCCATGCAAGGAACTCCTGTTAGCCGCGGGAAAGTGTACGGAAACGCACGCGTCGTGACAAGTCTATCCGATGCCGCGGATCTTCAGGCGGGGGAGATATTGGTGGTCCCGTACACTGATGTTGGGTGGACGCCGTACTTTACGCTCGCCGCGGGCCTGGCCACGGAGATGGGCAGCCTGGTCTCGCACGGGGCTGTGGTTGCGCGCGAATATGGCCTTCCCTGCGTGGTGAATCTTCCCGGGGCGACCTCTTTCTTCAAAACTGGCGATAAGATTGTGCTGGATGCTGATAACGGCATCATCTCGCTGGATGAATAAAAAAACAAGCCGCGGCTTTTTTTCCTGATAGCAGGTCACGTGAAGTGTGAAACAAAACAAACTTCCGAGTTCTCGGTTAGACAATGCCGAGATATCGCTTGATTAAGTTTCCATAGTAACTATGGCTTCTGATCGATGCCGCATCCGATAAAAGTTGCAAGTAATCAAGAACGAATGCTAAAACGCATCGATTCGTTTACAGAAGTTTTCTCTTCCAAAGCGGGTTTTCGGTCTGGTTCTTTTGTTTGAGATAGCAACAGACTGTGATTGTGATTGTGTCAAGAGGGTGAATCGTGGGGCAAACACGCAAACACGCACGGCACACGCAGGACTCGCGAGGGAACGTAGCGCATGCCGTTGAATTGAGCAGGGTTGCGGCGGGGACAGCCATGGAGCGCTCTCCCCGACAGTCGTCGCAGTCGCCACTGCGCACGGGCGGCGGGAGTCAGTATGGCGTGGGTTCATCTTCGCTTTCTGGGAGCACACAGACTATTATGCTGGGAAACGCAAGAACAGCGAGCCCAAACACATCAACAAGCAATGGCGCACGTGACCGGCACGGCTCGAAATCCCCGTCGAGTGCGTTTGGGTTTGGACCGTCGCCCATCGCACAGCGACAAACACACCAACAGATTACGCGGGAAAACGAGCATCTTGTGCTTACGCTGCACGCGGCCCTGAAGAGAAATGAGCAGTTGGAGGAGGAAGTCAGCCAAAGACAAGAAACAATCGACTCACTAACAGGTGATTGCGCTGTGCATCGTGTGGAATGGCCATTGGCGTATGACAAAGTCCACTCAATTGCACAAATTGCGGCGAATGCACGAAGGAGCACACACTCTTGCCCCATCCTTGTTGCCCTTATATTACCTGCTTTTCACCCGGGTCGGTTCAGACTGTAAATATCGATCCCTGCTAGTGTGTGAAGGTCATCTTTTCCCGCCATAACAATATCTTTATGGGTCCGCACTGCTTATTTGTCGCAGAAACGGTCCACATCGGCATTAAAAAGCTGTTGCTCTACAAGAACAAATCCGAAACAATGGAGCGCGAGGCGCGACGATACAAGAAAAAGTACGAGGCCTGGCATGCTAAAGCGGTTGCATTGCAAGCGGATGCGGCGTCGGAAGATGAGGCCGCCGATTTTGCCTCGAAGAAGGAGCTTAGTTCGTGGCTGGCGCATAGTAGAGATCCCGGCGCCGCCGTCATTGAATTGTCCTCAAAAATCCAGGCGTTGTTGGCGGAGACGGATAAGCTGCGCGAGGAAAAGAAGGACGTTGAGCGCGCCAATCGACGGCTGCAGCGGCGAGTGGAAGAAGTCGAGGAGGTTGCCTCGCAGATGGGAGAGAGGATGCGAGTGGAGAAGGCGAGCAGGGAGACACTTGAAAAGGTTCGACGACGAACTCGAGAGCTGGAAGATAATCTCCGCTCCGTTGCCGCAGACAAGGTGAAACAGCAGCAGAACAACCGTAAGGCGCGCGAGTTGAAGGTGTGGGAGCGGCTGCACAAACAGTGGGTGCCCGGCCACGCACAGGGACCGGCGCCTCCTGGTGCTGCCGGCGGCGGCGCATTGGCACGGGCCGACGACGACAAGTTTGACTGAGGGGCCCTGCGTCTATTTTGTTTGTTGTTGCTTGATTAAAGTTGCTGTTGATGTTGGTTCTTGTTGCCGATTGTTTTACTTTGTTCGGTTTTTGTCTGTCGTTTCCCCGCGCGTGCGTTGCGCATATGCCCGTGGTTGTCTGAGCGATGCCTGTATCTTGTGGGCCTTTTGTTTGTTGTTTGTTTGTTTGTTTGTTTGTTTGTTTGTTTGCGATTCTTGTCACTATGTTTCTTCGGATGAGCGGTGATGCATGGGTGCACGTTGCTGTTGTGCCGTGTCCTACAACACTGTTTTCTTCTTACTGTTCGTCCCTGAGTGATAATTATTTGCAATTCTCCGGTGTAAATTGCTTCAACATCATCTGCGTCGTTTGTTTTACTTTTTGTTTGACTCTCTTTTTCTTTTTTTCTTCTCCTTTTCTCTTTTCCCGTTGGCTTATATTAACTATTCGTCGTTATTGCGAAGCGACACCCGTGAGGGACGGTTGTGTCGAGCAGTACGATGAATATGGAACCACAATGGCTGGAGATCTCCTCAATTACCCCCGTCTCTTAGCCGCCCATATTGTGTCTGACCAGACACAATACCATAAAAACACAGAAACTCAAATTCCCGGCTCAGTGTCGTGTGGGACTACCATAAGGTCTGGAAGTTTCATTGTCAGTGTGCCTTTTTAGTGTGCCTTTTTTTTAAGGGTTGATGTTGACATAAAGTGAAAAGAAAAGAAACAAACAGAAAGAAACAAATGAAAAACGAATCTGCACGCACGCACAACAAAGCAAACGCAACCGACTATATAAAAGATGAGGGTGACACACACACACAATCCAGAGCCGCACAATGTGCACGATGCCGATGGAGAGCCGATTTCACGACACCTTCATCGCGAAAAGTAAAAGAAACAAAATCAGTCGGGTGACAACGACGGCGATCAAATGCTCGAGACCACACAAACAGAGACGCCACACCTGTCACACACCAACAGCCCCACTACCCACACACTGCAATAGTCGAAACAACAAACACAGACCCATCCAACCACTCGAACAACTTACAATATGCCGGCGTTTCTACTGCTCATTCAGGTCGTCCAGATTCATAAAGCCCATCGTGTCTTCTTCGTCTCCCAGAGAACTCAGCAGGTTGGGATCCACCTGGCCAAGCGTGGCGTCGGGAAAAGATCCATTCTCCGGATCAAAAACGTAGTTGTAAAGGTTGCCATTTTGGTAGATATCCTGCGGGAATGAAGGACAGACAACACACGAGTTCAAGTCGACGATTGAATGATCATGTACCACAGTCCCGACCCCTGTCCAACCCACACTGCACTCACACGCACACACACACATGGGCCACATTCCTAATTGTATAACCATCACCAGATGCACGTCGCGAGTGCGAACAATGCAGCACCAAAAACACACTGCACAACACGAGGTGGTATTATGTTCCAGGGAACAACAGACACACGACACAACACGCACACACGCACACACACAACAAACACAACCCACAAACAAGCAAGGAAAACTCACATCCTGTCCGCCCAGCTTCCCCTCGCCACCACCGCGCATGCCGTCGTCGTTGTCTCCGCCCTGCTGCGCCTGCTTCTTCAACTTGGCCGGCGTGCGCTGCTGCTTCGGCGCGTTCTTCCCAGACTTGCCGCCCTTGGGACCACCGGGGCCATCCGCACCGGGGGACGCGGCGTTTCCAGCCTGGAATCGGATGAACAGCAAAACACACAAACACACCAGAATCATACCAAATTACACACGGCACTGGGATAATGGCTGAGCCCGCACGTGGGATTCACGAACACGCACACACACACACACTCACGCAGCCACATTTTCGTTCTACGTCATCTGTGATGGCATCACGTCCGACACCCTACTGCCCACCATACATCGACGAGTTGGAGAGCTCATGAATGGATGATATTGATTTCTGATCACACGACACGCCTGTGTTCTCCACAGACAGCCCACGCGACATGTCGCACCCACAACACTCACCATGGATTGCTTTCCGTCCATGCCAAGGTTTCCCATGGGACGCTGCTGCATCTGCTGCTGCATCTGCTGTTGCAGGGCCAAGGCAGTCTTGGACTCCACCGATTGCACCGCCGCCATGCGAATGTTCGCCGGTATGTGCGACCCCGAAAGATGCTGCGCCTGGCCCTGTAGTCCCTGTTGTTGCCCCTGCTGCCCCTGCTGCCCCTGCTGTCCCTGCTGCCCCTGTCCCATCTGCGGCTGCTGCTGCTGGTGCAACTGCTGCAGTTGCTGCTGTTGGTGCTGCATCTGAATAAATCGCTGTTGTTGTTGTTGTTGTTGTTGCTGTTGTTGCTGCTGCTGTTGTTGAGCAGCCACTGCAGCCGCCGCCACTGCAGCCGCACCGGGATTCTGACCCATTTGCGCCGCGGCGCTTTTCCGCATGAGAAGGGTATGCTGCACTTGTTGCCGTTGATACGCTGCACCACACATAAATTGGAAAAATAATTAAGTATATGTACGTATAAAGTGACACACATATATGACCTGTTTTTGTGTGCCTCAGACTCAACAAGCAGGGACACAGAAACGCAGCAAAAACTCTATCCGGCATCGGACACCCCGTTTCCCAAACTAAACGAGGTGGTTGTGCCCGCACCAGCATGCCAGACCACCACCAAAGTAACAGCCCTTTCGACCAAAAACAATGGACGCACAGCGAAGAAGGACAACCAAAAGTGTTTCCCATACCTGCTTCATCAGCTTGCTGGTTGGGCCGATATATTCTTTGCTGTGCCGCCACCGCCGCCACGACGTTGCCCTGGGACCCTCCCATTCCCTGAGCCTCAAGTGAGTGCTGGTGATGCAGCAGTTGTTGTTGTTGCTGTTGTTGTTGTTGCTGCTGCTGCTGTTGCTGTTGTTGTTGTTGTTGTTGTTGTTGTTGTTGTTGTTGTTGTTGCTGCTGTGCCTGGATCTGTGCAATCAGCGTGGCACTGGCGTTTCCCACGTCCCCAGAGAGACCACCCATTCCCGGCTGCTGCTGTTGCTGTGCCTGTGCCTGCAGCGCAGCAAGGGCATTTTGAGGCATGCCGGACGTGTTCCCAGGGAAGAAAGCAGGTCCCTCTGTCTTCAAGCGCTTTGCTGAAGGAACGCCCCCAAGATTTTGATTGGCATTCCCGGGAATAGGCTGCTGCGCGTTTAAATAACACAAATGATTGTCAGAACAGTGTGTGTGTGTGTGTGTGTGTGTGTGTGTGTGTGTGTGTGTGTGTGTGTGTGTGTGTGTGTGTGTGTGTGTGTGAGTGTGTGTGAGTGTCTGTGTGTGTGTCACTTTTTGATCTACCTTCTGTCGCTCGCTACAAGAATAACAAGACAGCACCACTAAAAGACAAACGAAAAAACAGCACAGAACAAAACCACAACAGAAAAAAGCAATAACATAAAACCAATCACAGGATAATGGCACCAAGAAGTCTCTACTCACCGCCCAATTTCTCTGCTGCTGCTGTGCCTGCTGTTGTTGTGCCTGCTGTTGTTGGGACTGTTGTGCAACGGCCTGCTGCTGTGCCTGCTGCTGTGCCTGCTGTTGCTGCTGTTGCTGTTGTTGTTGTTGCTGCGATTGCTGTTGTTGAATAATGCTCTGAACAGACTGTCGTCGCTGCTGCTGCGCAACAAAGCCCATCTGCGACAGGGTAGAACGTGACGAGAGTATTAAAATAAACACACACACACACATATATATATATTTATATAGACACATCCGAGTCATAGCCAGGGACCCGACAACACAACAAACATACACACACACACACACACACACACGCAGAGACATAAACAGAGCGACACCAAACAAAAACAACCCACCTGCAGCGGGTCGTCAATGGCCGCGTCGTCCTTCTTGAGCATGCCCATCGACGCCAACTTTGATGCATTCGAGTGCATCGCCATCACAGTGTTGGGCGACGGATGTGTGAATTCCATCCGCTGCTGCTGCGGCGTGGCCACGGTCTGCTGCCCTTGCTGGGCAAACTGACCTCCCAGTCCCATTTGCGGTGTCTGCACAGAGGGTGGCCCCGCCGGGCCGGGCACCTGCTGCATCATGGGTGACACCTGAGGAAGCTGTGGCGATGCCCCCACGCTCGGTCTCGTTCGCGCTTGTTCCGCAGCACGGCGCTGTTGCTGCACGTGGAATGCAACCGATGGAGTATGCGCACGTGCGTGGATGGTTTTGCGGAGGCCATGTGGAAGACAAGGAAGAAAGATCGACGGCAGCTTCAGTCGTAAACTCTGAACAAGAATCATCTGAATTCACAGCAGAATAAAATGTGTGCATTAACAAAGTCAAATTGCCAAGCATTTGGAATGCACACGTACAATGATTGCACAGAAACGAACCTCAACATAAACCTGCGCTTCTTTCGACGATGCCTTGTTGACGCGTGCGCTGAATATGTCCCAAAAGACACCCCACCACTCAAAGAGAAAGCCACCAGGAGCGTCGATGGGAACGGACCCCTCAACGACTGCATCGCACGTGAAACACACGCACACGCACACACGCGTTAATACAACCAGTGAGCAAATACGAGCCGATTCACAATTTTACTACACGGGCAATTCGTGTTTGTAATGATCCACCGTACGTCAAGAAACGCAAACATAATACGTCTGACAAGTTTGCCGATTCACTGTTTACTCCAATAGATTGAAATACCTTGCGCTTCGGCCATGAAAGCAGACGCCGTATTGTGAAAGTTTCGCTTTTGCAAATAGTCGTATATATACAAATGCAACCTAAAGAATCGCAGAGAGAAGATGCGCAAAAGATTTAGAAAATATCTTTCCAACATAGTGCTCTCAATATTCAAAAGTGGATGAACATAATACTGCAATGTAACGCACAACCACTGACAAGGATTTTTCCAACAAGCGAAGATGCCCACTTTTAAGAATATCAACAACAAAAGGCATTTTCGAATTTACAGAAACAACAATAAATATATAATTAAAAAAAGATGGTGTGAAAGATCCACAAAAAAAGTCAGATATCAGAACCACTTTCGCCACGACTCACATTCTGTCGGCTTCCCATCTCCTCTTTTGATTATTCGACATCTTGCCGAGGGTACGCGGAAGGCCGCGACCCGACTCAAAAAAACAGAGTTCGGTTTGAACAAAAACAGCACCTCGAAAGTCAAAAGATGCTCTGAATCTTAGGATTTTGATTCAAAAACGTCACCCTGTTGGTGTTCACCTATTTGTAGAAATCCAAAAAACACAGCGAAATTGAATCGGATACGGATGAAAAGCACAGAGGGATCGAGGAACGAATCGACCTTCGTCACGAACACAAATGTAATGTACAAATCTGAATGCGTCACGACAAGTCAAAGTTGCGATTCGAGGCTCAGAGCAGAAACATAACACTCTCATGTCGTCGAAAAAAGAAATCACCAATCAACATGCACACACGCGGCGCAAACCAACAACGGCCGCACAAAGTGAAATGAGATCGCGCGCGGACAGGGACCACTACTGTGAGTGAGTGAGTGAGTGAGTGAGTGTGTGTGTGTGTGTGTGTGTGTGTGTGTGTGTGTGTGTGTGTATGCCGACCCTGTCACTGAAGTCCGGCCACCTTCACACCAACTGTGTGTGCCGTGTCGGAAGTGTCAGTGGAACATTGACATCAACGCGTGTTTGTATGGGCTGTGTATGGCCTGCATGCAGACGGTCACCACCGTCGCGGCGCAGTATATTGAGAATGTGCAAAATTCGGAGCAAAAATACAGTGCGATTTTCAATATAAGCCTGGCGAGTGAGTGCGGCCGTCCCTGTCCTCCACCGCAGGGCGTTTCACCCAGTTCGTATTGTTGGTCGTTGCGGCAAATTGAATGTTTTGCTTGATTTTGTTCCATTTTCACCACCCTTGTTGACATTAAAAATGTAGGGCGGCCGAATGTCCGCACAATAATTTTATATTGTCCAAATTATTTTTACTATCAAGTTTGTATGGATTGGAAAAACATTCGAGAATAATTTAACGTCATAGATAAGCCGAGATATCGCAAACAAATCAACGCGCAAACTTAGACAAACATTTAATAGCAGCACTGAGGGGCAATGACTGAGTGATGCGATCAATCATCAGTCGTTGCGGGCCGGCGCGTCCACGAGGAGAAACGATGGAGGGATGAAGTTGCGTGCCCGAGTCAATGAGGGACAGACATAGTTCTCCGTAGGATTGAGACGCAAGCAAAGCGTCAGGCATGTGACTGAAACAAAATATCACACTGATATAATCCGACCGCCTCTACTGCGTCTGAATGAGGGCCCCTTGCTATCCAACGCAATCCAGTCGAACCGGTGAACAATTGAACAACCGCACTGTGAGTGAATTTCAGGGACTCTCTGAATTCAACGGTAAAAACAAGTTGCACGTGCCGTATTAAATATTCAGTACATATGGAGGAAGTCGGCTCATGTGATGGTCCACACCCGCCGCCCTGATACCACAGCACACCTGACAGCGTGTTGTGTGCCATCTTCACTCGCCCATTGCACGGCGAGATCGTCCTTCGCCAATGCGCTCGCTATGCGGCCAGACACAGACAAGGCAATGTTAACACCATTCACACCCGCGGTCGGCGGTTGCGTGGCGTTCAAAAACTCAAAGAGCGTCGCCACAGTTGTCGTCGACATGCCGTTCACAGATGCGCCGTTTCGCAGCACATATGCTGGTTTGCCCTCCATCCATCCCTCGACCGCGGGTGTGCGCTCGCCGTGATGCAGCGATACGCGAGTTGTCACCGCAGCTCCATCAGCCGACCCAGCGTGCAATACGCGCATACGTGCAGGACTCGCCCCCACCATTGCCGTTGCAACATGAGATTGGACCGCACCAGAAGAGGCGTCCCGGCTAACGTTTACATCCGCTGCAAAGTGGAATGATTGTGAAAACGCCGGCAGGCCGACGGGCAACCACGAAGTGACCTCGTCCACTATCAGCAACCACTCGCCCGGATGCGACACGATGATCCTGCTGTGATTGGTGCCCGCATCATGCAACACTATGCGTCCCTCTCCCACCCTTATGAGCGCCGTACTGCCACCAAGCTGCACAGGAACTGCTTCTGCTGACAAGATGCACGGTCTGCCCCCGGGCCTTCCAGAGACGGCTTCACGCGGGGACACGGGCGCCGCAAACTCCTCGTTCACATCAAACAAAACAACGTTGTGTGCACGCGCGCTTCGGTAATAGTTGTCCATGTCCGAATCACTCTGAGATGAGTCTCGCGCTGAACCACCGGCCGTCAACCAACTGCGCCCGCGATCAAACCAGTCGATGTGCAGCGCGTCGACGTTGGAGGATGGCGACGTAGCATCAACCATGCCGTTGAAATAGAGATAGAACGAGCTTCCAGAGAGAATCTCCACCCACGGAGACCTGAATACAATATAGCCACTCGTGGGATCCATGCTGTCGCCAAATGATGGCAGTGCCCCTCGTGTGCCGCGGGACGCAAGCCATTCGATGTGCGGGTGGAGGCCGGAGAATTCCGCCGCTGTTGACGACGGAGACCCACAAAGACGCACCAGCTGACCATCCGGGCGGAAAAGCTGCACGCTCGCTGCCGTGAGACCATCAAACGAAGCCGTTACGCCTGCTCCGACGGTTGCGAGGCCACTCCGTCTGAGTCCCTGGAAGCGCCATAGGAGGAGCACGTGAACAAATGGCGATCGCAGGTACAAGCCGGCTCTCCCTGCAAGGTGGTCAGATGCCACACACTCGAATGCGGTAACCATTTCGCCCGCCAGCGACGAAGCGTTATTTAGCTCAGGAAGGGCATGTGCAAGAGACGACATTCCGATCGCGCGCAATAAAGAGTTCATTAGTGCGTCCGGTGACGTCGATGCATCCGAAAGCGACTTACGCAGGAAGCGCACGTGGAGGACGGCGAGACGGAGAAGTCCCGGCACATCAAGGTCGCCAAACACCCGATCGTATGGCATTTTGGCGGCGAAATGTGAGCGATCAATGACGTAGCCTATAAAGTGTGACCGTAACGCAACGCATGGCAGCGACGAGGCCAATGCAGAGTCCCCGCCCATCTTCTCGGCGTGATATCGGTCCCAGTCGAGCATGCCCCGTCGTGCCGCCGCAACCATATCGGGCCAGTGTGTGGCTCGCAACAGCAGCTCAAGATGGGCAAACGCATACTCGTCGTCGGTGCCGCACCCGTCCAGGTCTGCGGCAGGAGAGAATTCGCCCCACTTGCGGGGCACGTCAACACGTCGTGATGACGGCGGCCGTGTGCTTGTCGTGTCCCCAAACATCAGAAGGTGTTCTGCCTCTTTCGTGGCATCGAACGGCCCATCCAGTGATAAACGCTGCACATTGCCAAACGCACGCGCGGTGATTGGACTCACGAGAGGCACGCGTGGATAGTTGAGCGGACGATCGCTGAACCACTGCCCCACAGCCCTCTCCAAAATGCCGCCAGTCATCGCCGCACTCGCGTTGGCGATCAAAACGGCCGCCGCAGAGGTGGCGTTGATGCCGTCGGCAACAATCGTGCGCCAACCGTGCGTGTTGTCTTGCGAATCGAGTTTCGCAATCATGTTGTTGTTTGTGCAACTCATGTCGGGGAGGGTGGCCGTCGAGGGATTCCACTTTTCCTTGTCTGACTCTGGCGTGCCCGGCATCATATCATGACACAGGTCGCACAGCCGTTGGGAGACGTCCCGCTCACCCCCGGGCGGCAATGCACCGTAGAGTGCATTGGGGAAGGGCAGCACATTCCGGTAAGCAACGTACCGAGCAAACAGCCCGTCGTCCCTGTTGATGGAGTGCAAGAACGTTGCAAGCTCCCTGGGGCCCGCAAAGTCCTGCGCAAATATAAGCGAGTTGAAGTCCGGCATCCAGCGCAGATATTCGTTCCGGTCGTTTGGTCCCCACACAATCGGAATGAGTCCAGCGACGAGTGCATTTGACAGCTTTTCGGTGATGTAGTTCTTGCAATTCCCGTTCTCGAAGGCGAGGTAGAACTTGTGCTTCGACAGGGTCGTATACGTGCGGTCCATGTCATGCCCCGCAGCGACATTAAACAGCGGCCTGTTGTTCATGCACTTTCCGTACGACGCCACACCAATATACTTCATAAGCTCCATGATGTACTCTTCGCGTCGATTGAATGCACCACAGTTGGACGCCAGCCACGCGACCGGCACCTCGTCGTCACGCTGTTCGACTGGCCGCAGGGGAATGGAAAACCAGTGGACCAAGGGAGGACCGTACGGTCGCGAAAGGGCTGCATCGATGTAATAGCCCCAGTTAAAGTCCATCATGCTCGTGAATGTTGCATTGACAGCACGCACGTCTGACATTGGGCACTCCCCGCCGGAAAATATCCATTTTTGGCCGGGCAGCTTTTCGGGCATGACGAAATTAGGGAAGCTGGTGAAGGACGGACCGTGAAAGATGGAGACGGTGGCATTGCGCGAGTATTCCCGTGAGTTTACCGTCAGAAGGCACGTCCGGCCCCGCTTGGAGCCCTGGAGTTGCATCCCGGCTGCAGGAACGGGACCCAATGCAGAATAGTTGTGCATCCCATAAAACGTCGTCGCATGGAGGAGGATGCATTGCGGCGGTGGGAGCATTGACGTAGTTTCGCCGAGTGTGCCCGGCGGAGGCGATGCGGTCACGGCGGCTTGGGTGGCCTTGACATTTGATGGCGTTGCGGCCGCCGATACCGTTGCCGATCGCTGACCATCTGTACTCGCGCCGGAGTCATCAACCGACGCACCCACGTCTCCTTGACTTTGGTCTCTGTTTGTGACGACATAAGCCCCGAGACTTCTGCTTTGCGGGGGTGATTGGAGTGAGATGAAAAGAATGGCAAGAATAGCCACACAGCCAACTGCGACGGCAAGTCCACGCCGCCCATACAATGCGGTGATCGGGGAGGGCGCATGCGACACCATGTCAGCGGTATAATGGTGTAATTTACGTCAAATCTACGTCAATTCTCTTGCCGGGGACGACTCCCGGCCGGGGCCGAGATGCCGCTCACGTGAAACCGACGGGAACTAAAGGGAAGTACGCGACTGCCGACTTGTGCCGTTTCGGTCGACATGCATTAATCAGTTGTCATCACAATTGCTTACAAAATTGTTAAATAAAACAGAGTTGGGAAGCGGCTATCAGAGAGAAAGGGTGTGCATGACCGTGACAGGTGCCACCGCAAATGTGACTTTCTGGAACAGCAACAGCTGTTGCGCCCCGGCTAGGGGCCTGTTCGGCACACAATTTGGATCAAATTGCAACTTCGACGAGTTTTCCCCAAATTGGATTTCGGACCTCACGTGACAGTCGTTTCCAGTAAAAAGGCGCCAAAACACTCGGACGGTCCACACATCAACTTTTTTCTTTGAAACCGGATAGGGTTTTTTGCTACTTGCGTTCAGTTGCGTCACAAACGCTTACATTATTCAGTATCTCCGGAGTTCATCTCGGATGCCGCCGACGGCGAGATCGAGACGGCTCCGGCGACCGTGATGCAGATGAGCAGCTGGAACGCGCAGGTGCCGGCCTTCAGCAACAGGTCACGAAACGCTTTCACATCGCAAGGACGGCAGAGAACGAGAAGCGTGTGCGCACTTTTGTGGAGCTTCTTATGTTGCAGTCCTTCCTGGATGGCGAGTGCACACTTGGACGTGCTGCTCATTGTCGTCGAATGGCTGAACTAGAGGGTGCGCCTGTCATGGCTCCGGCTAAAAAAATATCGCGCCACACATCGAAGCTTTCTGGGGCCGAATACGTCGAGGAGCTGATGAACCACGCCAACCCGTCTACATTTACTGATGCCGCACGCATCGATAAATATGCTTTCCTTCGGCTGGCCGACATTATTGAGGAGCACCTTCCAGCAGAAGGGCGGCAGTTGGCGTCTACGAGGGCCTGATGCTGTTCCTCGAGATCGTTGGGTCCAATCAGAAGAATCGCAAGGTGCAGAGCCGCTTTCAGCACTCAGGGGACACTGTAAGTCGCTACTTCAGGATGTATCTTGATGCAATTGTCGCACTTGCGCCTCGCTTGATATATATGCCAAACACCGATGCTGTCCCGACTGAAATTTCACGAAACCCAAAGTTTGCCGGTTGTTTTGACGATTGTATTGGAGCCATCGACGGAACACACGTGGCCTTGCGTGCGCCATCCGAACAAGCCGCTCCATACCGCAATGGGAAAGGGGTTCTGTCGCAGAATGTGCTCGCGATGGCAACACTTGATCTTCGTTTTGCGTATGTGATGGCAGGCTACGAGGGTTCGGCGAGTGACAGCACTGTTCTTGACAAGGCGCTTGAGACGGACTTTGTGGTTCCAGATGGAAAGTATGTCCTTGGTGACGCGGGATACCCCGTCTACAAGAATGTTTTGCCGCCGTATCGAGGAGAGCGGTACCATCTCAAGGAGTTTGGCGCTACCGAGAACAGGTATATCTCACGGTAGTATGATATTGACTGGACGTGTGTATAGTTTATGAGCCCTTAACTCGATCTTACTGTGGTCATGAATTTTCTTTCGTGCACTGCCGTGCCGTGAAGGCCCAAGACTGCAAAGGAGTACTTCAACCTTCGTCACTCTCAATTGCGCAATGCCGTCGAGCGGATCTTTGGCATCTGCAAGGCACGATTTCCTATCATTGCAGGGGCGACTGGCAATGGATATCCACTGGCCTTGCAGGTAACTGAATTTACCCTGCTGCATTGTGTCATATATCCGGCCGTGCATGTGCTTGTGCATAGAAATGTTGAGCTCAACGGTGACCATCAGAGTTTGTGCCAAAAGTTGTGCGTGCTGTTGCATTTTTTATTTATTCATATGATGTTTATTACATTGCCATCACATCTCAATGTGTTACAGTCGAAAATCGTGTATGCGGTCTGCGCCCTTCACAACTTCCTTCGCCTGATTGGATGCGCCGATGACAAGTTTGCGCACGACTTCAACATTCAATTCGACGAAGCGGAAGAAGCAGCTTGCATCAAGGAGGCCGATATGATCAGCCGACGTGCTGAGCGTGAAAAACGCCGAGCTGTCGCTGCCGCTGCCGCTGCCAAACAGGCTGGTGCTGGAACTCCGGCTGTCGCCGCGGCAACTGCCGCTCAGGCTGGCCCTGCGCAGAGTGTCGAAACTCAGCCAGCCGACAGCGGCAGCAATGATAGCGACGATTCTGAAGACGATTCCGACGAGTTGGCCGAATACATCTACTCTGCCACTACCAGTCGCGAGAAAGCTGAAATGATTGCCCTCCGCGATGTCATTGCGGATACGCTGTGGAACTCATATCAAGCAGAACTGCTGCGCCGAGCTTCCGGGCAAATGCGTCGTTGATGTGCCGTTAACTGTTGCCGATGCAACATTGTGCTTTGGTGCGAGTGCGTTCCCGTGATCTGAACCTCTGATGCAACTGCTGTAAAGTGTTCATGTTTATTACACATTCGTTGAGTACGATGTGTTCATGTTTTGGTATTTGTGTGTGTATGCTCTTGTATGCTCTTGTTTTCCTATGCTGAACTTGTTGTTTATTTTCCTATGCTGAATGCGTGTGCTTTCTCCAATACATCTATCTTGCACGAACGTTTTAACATGGCCAAATTTTAAACAGTGCAAACTTGCACTCCTTGTATTTGATGTCACACAGTCCCCGTTTCACAGTTTCCCCATGCGCTCACGAAGCCACACATCCCGCAGTGTGTCCCTCAGAGTGCAGTACACCAGTGCACGCCGTTCGTCTTCAAGAATCGACATAGACGCCACAATTTCCTCATCTGTGAGCGACGACGACTGCACAAGGGTGATGGCCCGCCTTACCACCCCTTGCTCTGCTTGTTTGGGCGCCTTTGTTGCTTCCCTTTCATCTCGTTCGCGAAGGCTGGCCAAATACGATGCAATTAGTTCAGCACTTGTTCCACTCTCAACCTTTTGGCGCTTCCTTGGTTGGTACGCACGATTGCTTGTTGGGCATTCTTGCTCGTTTCCGGCTGCATCCTTGACAGAGGAGGCATCTGCGGTCGGCGGGCGCTCTGCGGAATCGGAGGCATCTTCCAATTGGGTGGTAGTGCGGACTTGCGATCTGTCGGCCTCCATGAGCGCTGCTTCTTGGGTTGCTGAAGTGGCAGCATTGCCAGTGGCAACGACACCATCAAGCATTTCGCACAGCCGGTAGTAGTGATGGCAAGAGCGGTTGCGCCAATGTTCGGCTGTAACGTGCCTCTATGCAGCCCAGCAAAAGACAAGGGGGAAAAATTGAAAAAATCAATTTAGTGTCAGACACAATCATGGTTTCATCAAGACAGACACACAAATGTGAGAGAATGTGATTGTAGTGCAGGGGGCACAGTTGACACACGAGCGAGAGTGAGACACCGAATATACCAAAACATTGATATTTCAGCACTCACGCCATCACACACACATACTCAACATGCACACAACACAAATATACGCAAATCTAAACAATACATACTCACAGATGACAGATGTACACTTATCCCAAATACACGCATGCACACAACAACAACAACAAACATGCACACACACACACACATGAGTGAGAGGAGTGAGAGGAGAGTGCAAGTAGAAGGAGTGGAGTGAGAGGAGACCGCAAGAAGTAGGAGTGGTGAGTGAGAGGAGTGAGAGGAGAGTACAACTGGAAGGGGTGGTGATTGAGAGGAGTGAGATGAGAGTGCGAGTAGAAGGAGTAGTGAGTGAGAGGAGTGAGAGGAGTAAGAGGAGAGTGCGAGTGGAAAGAGTAGTGATTAAGAGGAGTGAGAGGAGAGTGCGAGTAGAAGGTGTGGAGTGAGATGAGAGTGCGAGCAGCAAGAGTAGTGAGTGAGAGGAGTGAGAGGAGAGTGCGAGTAGAAAGAGTGGTGAGTGAGAGGTGTGAGAGGAGTAAGAGGAGAGTGCGAGTAGAAAGAGTGGTGATTAAGTGGAGTGAGAGGAGAGTGCGAGTAGAACGTGTGGAGTGAGATGAGAGTGCGAGCACAAAGAGTAGTGAGTGAGAAGAGTGAGATGAGAGTGCGAGTAGAAGGAGTGGTGAGTGAGAGGAGTGAGAGGAGAGTGCGAGCAGAAAGAGTAGTGAGTGAGAGGAGTGAGAGGAGAGTGCGAGTAGAAAGGGTAGTGACTGAGAGAGCGAGAGAAGAGCGCGAGAAGTAAGAGTAGTGAGTGAGTGAGAAGTGATGAAGGTGAGACGAGAACGCGAGAGGAGTGAGGGGGAGTGGCATGTGGAGGAGAGAATGCGTGAGAGGGAGAGAGAGAGAGATGTAGGATTCAAGTCAGTGTCATAGGCGCTGTGCCCATGGACTCCACAGAGAGAGAGAGAG
>CALSCR010004157.1:0-19584 GCA_943704495.1 Pigoraptor chileana
AAACGACTTTCTCTCTCTACTGACGCCTACGCTGCTCCTTACCCTATGGAGACGCTCATGGACGTTCAACAAGGTATATTACGACACACGACTGTGATTGTCTGGAACCATGGCGGGCAACCACACTCACATTGGCCAGCCTCAGATGGAGTAGAAAGACAAGCTGCTATCCATGTACCGGAAGCCATTTCCACTGGGACCTTGAGCGTTCAGAGCCGTGGCACCCATGGAATCCCGACCAGTTGCGCTGTCTCTCAAGGGAATCTTTGTGCACAGAATACTGTACGGCTTCGGCCATGCACGTGCCGCCACAAGCGCAGGACATTGGGACAATTGGCTTGCGGCGCTGTCGGTGGTCCCGGCGGTAGCACTTGCATGCTCCACTGCAGCCGCGGCAGCGAGGGCGCCGGTTGCCGTGGATGATTGGGAATTGTGCCGTGTGCTGCTTGGACGCACGAAGACCGACCACAACGCGAGAAATGTTATGAGCGCAGCGGCAAATGCAACCACCCATTTGACGAGCGTTGTTGGGAGTCGCAAATGGGGCATTGTGCCGGGCCGACGGCCGGTGGGCTCACGTGCACTGTACATGTCTCCATAATATAATGACTGTAATGGTAAACGAGACCTCGGTTATTTGGTTTGCGGCGTTTTACTGCAGTAATTTCATCCGGGGGTGTTTACTGCCACTTTTCACGTTGACAACGCACTGATTCACAACAGTCTCACCGGGGCTGCTCCCAGCCGACTACTACGCGTTTCTGAAATGCATCCACTTCGAACCTCAGCGCATCTGTCTTTGTTCACATGTTACATAATTGTAATATGACGTCTGTTGTTAAACTAACAGTACAAACTATGAACTTTTTGAAGATTCCAAAGCCGACGGTGAGATGCAAAGCGGCGGCATCAGAACCCGGAGGACTTATATTACTGCAGTCTAATCGGGCATCGGAATGAACTGCCTCGGCGGCTTCCTGGTGAGAATTGTGTAAACCTGCCAAAGCGGCCTTGTCCGACGACGATCGGTCCGATTGCAAGGCGACAAAGCAGATGGAGTATCATTCGCAATCAACTACTCGCCCGGCGCCGACTGGGCGTTCGCCTGGGCGTGATGCGGCCTATGTGACTATCGGATTCCTCGTTGCGACCTGTTTGGCGCTCTCCACGTGGCCGGCATGCGAAGCTACCAGCATGTCCATTGTCTCGCAAGAAAATGTGACGTCGCTGTTTCTCAGTGGTACTGGCAAGAAGCTCGTGCTGGACCCGGGCCTCAATGGTTCAGTTCTCATCAGCGGCACAGACTTTGCTGAGCTCCTGCGTCGAATATCCGCCCTTGAAAGCAAAGTAGCGTCAATTCAAGGTAAGCGACTTATCAACATAAGTGGCTATATATGGTGCCAGTTTGTGCGGACTGATGGCGCGGGGATTGCCGGAGCGGGTTGCACGGGATAAGTGAGACGAAACACTAACCGAGGTGCTGTAGCAGTGCATTGTGTAGGCGATTGACACCAATGTTCGCAAATCTCGTCTTGTCCGCTGCGAACACCGTGGTGAGCGGCGGGCATGCTCTGTGAACAAATTAGCGCTAAAGCACTGGCGCTTGTCCGCCTCGCAGCCGGTCAGCAAAGTGGCTGCGGGTCTCCTCACATGACTTACGGCTTCGTCGTATTCAACAGCTACAAAAACTGGTCCTGACCTGACGGACATGCGAAATCCGTTTGTTTTCTGGAACATCAGTTACGCCGACCGCTTCGCCGATCGCGGGAGCTGCAACGAATCTCTTCGCTTGCACTGCTATTGTCCCTCAGCCTACCGGCGCTTCGAACCGAACCGTTTCATTGTGACGGACGTGTACGAGGACCTCGCGGGAGAACCATATGTTCTCTTTTCTGCGTCGGCGGCCGGGATTGACCCCGTTACGATGCGCATGATTCAACCCGCTCTCATTTCGGGCAGCTCTACTTACTTTTTTTCTCAGTTTGCCAGCGGGTGGTCTGCATGCGACTACAATGGTGACATGTACCCCGAAGGAAATTGCGCAACTTTATATTCCTTGCCCCCGTACTCTGGCGTGATGATGCACTACTCTCAATGTGCCGACTACGCCTTGGCAATTGACATCGACAAGCCTTGGCTTGACTCGAGCTGGGGTCCTCATGTAGACACGGATCAAAGTGCGGGCTGGCCCGGCGGTACCACGGATGGCACGCGCGGTACTCGCGTGAATCGTATTACGCGTTACATTCGTGCAAAGTAACGGCGTGTGCTGTGGACCAAACAACTACGAGCGTTAATAAAGCCGCAAGGTCATCTTTTGTTGAAACTGAGTATGTCAGTGGAACTGCATCTGGTACTTCTGCGTATTAACGTAGCGCGCAATGCCGTGTACGTGGGACGGCGCTGTAACAGTCGAATGTCGCACCAGTAAGAACTGGGGCGGACGTCCACGTGTGGTCCCCAGCGTTGGTTCTCGACACGTCCACGCCGAGTCCCTATATACCCACCCACGCGCATTTATCACGCCCTGATACGCGAATCGCTGTGTTGGTTTCGGTACCTAATGAGAGCCGTTGTTGATGCGTTTTGGCTGTTGAATTTCGAATACTGATGATTGTGCCGAAATCACAAACCTTTTTTCTTTTTAATCAATCACGCGCAGAGTCATCTGGGAAATTGCATGACGCTGTTTGTTGAGTTCGAGAGTGAGCGTTCCAAAGGAGCACAGCTTTTTGAGTGTGGAGTTTTGAGCTTGAGTCGAGATTGAGAGCGCAAAAATGCGCTCTCGCAGTCGAAAAACGATTTTGTATTGAGCCGACAGGCCATGCCCAACTGCTGTCAATTCGCATGTGTTCTAGCCCTCATCCCACCAGTCGAACTTGCACTGCGTTGACACAAATGTACTAGTTGTTCATATTAAGTTTCACGATTTGTTCCAAAATAAACAAATAAGGTGCACATTCACTCCATAATGTTGTGCCAAGACACCGAAACGTCTAAGCGGCCTTCCAGCTTCTCGTCAATGAACTTTAACGTGTCTTTCAATCTTCATCCGACAAGTTGGCATAACTCTCGCAATCCTGCAAGCAACTCTATAGTCCCGTTCATTGTACGCAAAGACAAGCTCGTTCGGTAGTTCGTTAACAGGCGCTGGGAGGGTACTTGCGTCCCATTCAACAGGCGGACCTCTCCATTGCTGAAGTGTTTGATCATGTGTAAGAGAGCACGAAGGTAGGAGCATCCTTCACTTTTGAAAACGCAGACTATCTCCATTCCATTCTCGTGACATTCTTCTCCATATGCGATTGGGCTGGATAAAGCAACATTGTATAGCCGTCCATATCCCTCTCGGCTGCCCATTGGTGGAAAACGCATCATGTGATGCCTGCATCTGTAAAGCCATTGGTTGACAATGCATACGATGTGATGCAACTGAAATGAAAATTGGAGAGATGCATCTTACGAGGTGCATACAGGTGCCAATTTTTTCTTCCACGTTGCAAACATTGTGTGTGTACAAACACCCTCAACTGAATCGGCGAAGTTTGGGGTACAGGTAGGGCGGTTAGAAGTTTATCTCATAGATTGTGACACAGCAGTGTGCAGTGGTCGGGATTGCTCATACTGGATTGGTCACGGACGGGATTGGTGTCCACACAGAACCCAAGCACCAGTACTTTATATTGCAGTCGTGGCCACTCTGACTTTGTGACCAGCGTGTGCTTCTCGCCGGACGGCACACTGCTCGCGAGCGACAAGACGGTGCGTGTGTTGGACGCGCCGACAGGAAAAGAGGTGCTGCCACTTGAGGACTCCACTCTGAACGAGTAAATAGCGTGTGCGCCAGACGGCACAAAGTCAGCGCTTCGTAAATTGGAGCCCGGTGTCGCGCGCGCAGGCGGGGCAGACTACAGGTGTGCCATGTTGCTCCGGGAGACAGTGGGATCCGCTATCCTGGGTCTCCTGCTGTATACGATCCTCCAATGTACCCCTATCGCCGCCGCTGCGGCCGAGCGGGCTGTCATTTCTGTTGCGTCGACGAACGAGTCCGCGACGGTGCGTGTTAGTGGAACTGGCAAGTTGTTGGTCCTGGACGCTGGAGAAACGGGCACGATTTGGTTCAACAGTTCGATTGACGGGCAAGCTGTGAAGGCGCTTCTGAAGAAGATTGACGACCTAGAGAACCAAGTGAAGGCGCTTCAAGGTAACGCAATATCGCTCAGTGGTGGCACAGCTGTAGTGAGTGGTTTGGTTCGGGCCGGTTCAGTCTTCAATTACAGTAATTGAAGGATGGTCAGTCACGGCATGTCAATACGGATCCCTCTGCCTGCCGACCCGACCCGACTGCACACGTAATCAGTGCCGTGCCCACCGATTGTTGTGGCTTCCAACTGTACGCCTGACTCGGTTTGCTGGCCGCGTGCCGTTGTGCAGGTTCTGTAACGACAACCCCCTGCGGGCTGCCGCACCCAGAGTTTGGCTATGTCGTTTACAACAGCGCAAAGAACACGAACTCGTCTGCGGTGGGCCTCGCAAACCCACTTGTGTTTTGGAATATTTCGTACGCCGACCGCTTTACTACACGGGGATCCTGCGACGTCTCGTTGAAGAGTTCTTGCTACTGTCCCACGACGTACTTGCGACACGCTCCCAATGGATTCCTTGTAACCGACGTATTCGAGGACATTGCCGGGAACGAGTTCATCGCGATCTCTGCCTCAGCGCAGGCACTCAACTCGACAACCATGCGCATGGTCCAGCCGAAACTGGTATCGGGGAGCTCGTTCATATACACGGTTCATTTTGCCGGCGGGTGGAGCTCCTTTGATTTTGACAACGACGATTACCCGGGTGGCAACTGTGCGCTAAGCTATGCGGCGACGCAGCCGTACGGAGGCTGTCTTGTGTACTGCCTTTCAGCCGATTACGACGAATTTGCCGACTCCCTTTTGGGACCCCACTTCGCCGACTTGAACCGGTTCCCGGGGGCAGTTTCGGATGGCACGCGATACTCACGCGTGAATCGCATAACACGCTTTATACGCCGTTTATGACGTTCCCGAAATCAATTGCGCCGAAGTTTCAATATTTGAGCAATCATTGGATGTTCCGAGAAAAATGAACTTATTAATAGAATGGCAAAGTTATAAAAAAAGCGAGAGGCTTCTCGGCACTGAAGCAACGGACACGCTCGTAACTGAAGCGACGGGCACGAAACACCGTGGAGCGGCGGACACGCTCCACTCTCTAGTTGGTCCAGTTTGCTGCCGGTTGGTCGTCGAGCGACTTTGATGTGGATACTGAGAGTGCAAGCAACTGCCTCGACGCAGTATTACGTAAGCCACCATTATGCCGCCTGGAAATCATACTGCTCGTGCCTCTTTAGTCCTCAAAAACGTTTTGCGAAAGGACAGAATTATCTTGTCCGCCTTAGCCGTCAGTTCTTCGGCCGTAAATATGCCGAGGTTATACACCCAACAGACGCCGTTTCTCGCTTGCAAACCGTTTTTGCGAGTGGGCACTCTGATCCCCAACTTTCTCGCTTCCAAAACGTATTTCGGGCACGGGCAGTCAGTGTGACCTCCAGACCCAGTCTCTCGCTTTTAATCCGTCTTCGCTTAATAGCAGTCTTATACCCAGATCTAGACTTAGGTTATCGCTTCCAAAACCGTTTGGCAGTACGATCGCCGGACCACGTTTCTCGCATTTAAACCGTTTGTGCACATGGGTGGTCTAATCCCCTGACCATGTCCCGCTTTAAAACCGTTTTTGCGTGTGGGGCAGTCTCATCTCCAGACCACATTTCTCGCTTTCAAACCGTTCTTGCGCATGGGCAGTATGATCCCCTGACCACGTTTCTCGCATTCCGACCGTTTGTGCGCTGATGAGCAGACTAAGTTTATGGCTTCCAAAACCGTTTTTGTGCAAGGGCAGTATGAACCCCCGACACAGTCTCTTGCATTGAACCTGTTCTTGCGCTTGAGGATCTCCAGACCACATTTCTCGCTTTCAACCCGTTATTGCGTAGTACGGGCAGTATGATCCCCAGACCCCTCGCTTCCAAAAAAAAAAACCGTTTTCGGCACGGGCAGTATGATCCCCCCCCCCTCTCGCTTTCAAACCGTTTTTGCGCAAAGGCAGTATGATCCCCTGACAACGTTTCTCGCTTTCAAACCGTTTTTGCGCATGGCAGTGTTAGCCCCAGATTTAGTTTCTCGCGTTCAAATCTTCTATGCGGACGGACAGCATGATCCCCTGATCACATTTCTCGCTTTCAAACTGTTTTTGGACTTGGGCAGTATGTTCCCCAAACATAGTCTCTTGCATGGAACCTGATTTTGCGCATTATTGGAACCCCTGACCATGTTTCTCGCTTTCGACACGTCGTTGCGAACGGGCAATATGATCAAGTCTCTCGCATTAGACCAAGCGTTTGCGCATGGGCAGTCTGATCCCAAGAACAAGACCCAGTCTCTCGCTTTCAAACCGTTGTGCACCGACCGACAGTATAATCCGCATGCAGACTAAGTCGTTCGCTTTAAACCCGTTTTAGCACACGGGCAGTCTTATCCCCTGATCTCGTTTCTTGCTTTCAAAACTGTTTATGCGCACGGGCAGTGTGATCCCCATGCCATAGAGAACGATACGTCAGCGAGGGTCGTATGGGCCCGTATGCGACGAAGCTGTCAAGGCCGGCGTCCCAATCGGCCTCGGGAAGAAGCGAGGTACTGCTTCCCTGCGAGGACCGATCGGGGTCCATCCGCAAACAGCCGAACTGACAGCCGACGCGGAACTGTGCTGGTTAGTTTGACATGTCGTTTCTCGCGAGTACTTGTGCAATTCCCAAGCGAAGGGCGTTGTGCTCATCTCAATGATGGATCATAGAATGCATTCGCATCACAATGACGCAGCAAACGCGCATCACATGATGCGGTTTCCAATGACGTGCATGCTCTCGGCATTGTTGATGCCGTCCTCGCAGACCAACTCCCTTGTTGTCCTTCGGTGTGGCAGGACACGCTGACCTTTATTAGCTTGGCCCACGGCACGTCCGACGCTCCATCCCCGTCCCATTTTGAGGATTCGACGGAATTGATTCGTATTATCACAATTATTCAAAGCCGTATTGAAAACTGAAAATTGAATTTTTTATACTATACCTGAATCCACACACCATTCAAGTTGCTCTCGGTGCCTGTTGTTAACAGAGCTGACATGGCGTTCGTGGTTGCATTTGTCACTGTGCTTGTCGTCGGCTCGTTGGCTTCCACGCACGCCGCAGCTGGGCCGAGTGCAGTGTTATCTGCGAAGGACGATGGGTTTGAGATTTCCGCACGCGCATTTGTGTTCAACTCGACCACGACATCCAAGTTTTTCGGGAGTCTTCTCGTGCAAAAGTCAAGTTCGTCCGACCCAGTGGACATTGGGGTACGTACACAACTGGTCAGTTTGCGGATTCGCCAATTTGCCACGCAGTAGAGCGTGTCCGCCGCTCACCACGGCGTCCGTGCTCGCAAACAAACAAATCCAGCTTGATAACGCGGACAAATGCAATCTGACGGACATAAAATAACGACCCTTATTTCCCGCGCCGGCAAAATGGACTCTGTTTCGGCACTTCGCTCACAGGTTGACTTACTGTCCGCGCAAGTGAATTGCCGCCGGACGTACTCGCCGTTTCTTTCGGCATCGGCCCTTGACGAAGTCGGCGTCGCCAGTGCAAACGGCGCTCCGCCGGTGAGCTCGGTTGGCGGCACCGTGCGAAGCTTGATCTTGATGGGCCGAACGGGTGGAATTCTGCTGGCATTTCGAAAGAGCGAGTCGGGTACTCTGGAACTGCTGTGGACACGCGACAATACGGGCCTTCCCAGCTCTATCTCCAGTGTGACACCGGGCGTTGTTGAGGATCCTGCGACGGGCGTTGTGTCCCTTTGTTGGAGAATCGGAGAGAGCCCGCAATCCGGAGTTGTGGAAGCGCTGGACCTTTCCGACCCTGAAAATCCCGTGCGTTTGGGCCTTTATCCCACGCAAGGGATCCCCCTGGCGCTGGCGTTTGTTCCCCGAACTGCAACAATTACTCGAATTCCCCTCGTGATAGCTGCCGAGTGCATCTGCTCACCGGGAAAGTTTAATGGAGCTACGGCCATCGACGTGAGCGATCCCCGCTCAATGCGCCTTGCGGGCAGTTTTAACACGGGGCCGTTGTCCGTTAACGCGACCCAATACGTCGTGGTTGTGCGCGACGCAATAGTGGCGTTAGCGACGCACTCGTATGGCTCGTTTGCTCTGGTGGACTTTGCAAACCCGGCCAGCCCCGCGGTCCTGTCGCGCGTTTTCATGCAATTGCCAGTTCGTGGCGGCGTAGTCTACTGCCAAGCCGTCGATGTTGTTGATGGATATCTGGTTGTCGGCTTCTCAATTTATGGCGTGGCGCAGAGGCCGGGGCTATTGCTGTACGACATTCGTAACATGCGTTCGCCAGTGATATCCTCTCCGCTCGTGTTCTCCTCCATTGGTATTGGAAACGTGCGGCAAGTGCTGAGAATGGGCCAGCGGGACGAGCTGCTCGCAGTGCTGCAAGACCGCTCCTCGCTGACGTTTACCAATGGAATTCGGCCGCCTGATGAGGTGACCGTGTGTACTGTGTAGTTGACCTCGGGCGAGTGTGGGCAGTGACTCAGCTCGGCACCCTTTCAATTGATCGCGTGCTCAGCTCTGTTTGTGCTTGCCCTTCTCCTTCCCGTTCCGCTACCGTTTTGCAACAGGGGGTGCTGATGTTCGACATCTCCAATCGAACGTACCCAATCCTCAAGTCCACCGTTTCAATTCCATCGGTCTATCTCATGTCCCGGTTGACCGCGACGACGTTTGCGGCATCGAGTCGCACGGGCGTGCTTTCGCTCTATACGATCGGCTATCTTTGCGAATGAAGCACTCCGCAAGCAGCACAGGCAGCGATTTACCAACATGAACAGGTGTACGTGCATCACCGACTGAGCGTCCGCATTTGGGCATGGTCCACTCGTCTGATGCCCGCGCCTCTCTCTCTCTTGTTGCTGTTGTGCTACGCTTCCTGTCAGCTCAATCGCACACGGACATCCCTAAAAAGTTGACAAGAGAAGGGATCGGTCTTCCAGCAGCACCAGTAATCACATGACGGACAGTCGACAGAGTGTGTCATGCCTGCATGCACGTCAGCAAGGGTACTAGGATTACCGTACCAGACACAGTCACAATTACCATTGCCATGACATTCCCACTGCCGAGTATAGCAATGTACAAAAATAGAGGCACATTCAATCAACGGGGCGAATTTAGAATGGCTGTCACGGTTTGGCTCAAAACGAAAAAAAATTAGTTGCGCAGGAGTGAGTCCATCAGCTCGCAATATGGGCTCTCACTGAAACACCAGCGAATACGCCGCCGGGGCATTGTTGGAGTGTGCATCCACTGAACGAAAATCGAAGGATTACTGCGAACCGACATGCACACATGTATCGCGGATGCGACAGATTGTTGTTTCATCCGGATTGGCAGTTGTCATGCCGGCACAGGATCACCGCCCTGTCCATTGCGTTTGAATTGCAACCTTCAATACGATTCGCGCTCAGCCTTCAATTTTCTGCCGCCATGCCCATCGATTTTATAGTCCAACCCTCTTCGCGATTCTTGCTAAGCCACTCCACATTCGCAAGGTGGCCATTGTCCGCCGCCCAGTTCATTGCGGCAGTTGTACAGCGAGCGTTTGGGATGTGTTGTCATGAGTGAGGTATTTCATGTGCAACAATCGTCCAGTTCAGTCGTGCTTCTACATTAACGCTCGGTTGCACCAGCTTATAAGACATTTTCTGAATTCAATGTATTCAGCATTGTTGATAACGTTTCAAACAATAACTTTGAGCTTAACGACAACGAACGTGCGCGCGTCAACATGCGAATGCGTGCTGACAACGAGAGAGGTACACAATTTGCGTGCGCCAACACATGCAGTTGCACCGGCTCTCTCAAAATTCGTTACCAACATATTTGCCGGCAAAGGAAATGGGACACACTTTGCACAAATGTGATGCATAAAATTCCAAACAGTCAATTACAGTTGCGGGACGCAATCCGTGTGGGGGCGCATTCTGTCCGTCTGCAGGGCGAAAACTGTATGAGAAGCAATCCGTTTATGGGGTGCATTCAGTCTGCAATGCGCAAATAGTGTGCGAAGAGCAAACAGTCTGCAAGGCGCAATTCGTGTATGACGCAATCAGTTTGCAAGGGACAAGGGTATGCGGAGCGCGAACAGTCTGCAAGGTGCAAACTACAGTAGGTAGGTATGGAGCACAATCTGTGTTGGGGCGTGATTGTGCTACATACACGTTTTCCGCGGATTGGGCAATTTTGGCCGTGAGCAGACTGCGGGCGAGAAATTACAAATGCAGTGTCTCAAATCGTCCGTCGCCTCGCTCGCCAACAAATCGTACTGACTGGCAACCATGCTTTCTCAAGCCAAAGGGTACCTTCTCACCTTTGACTGCACCGGCGTTTCGAGGAGATGATCCACGTGACTGGTCAACAGTTCCGGCACCATACGGGGGAGTGAGCAGTAATGTAACTGAAACTTCAGCCCGGACAGGCGGAGTGTCGGCACCGAACTCGGCAGTGTTGTCGTGGACACATCCGCATCCTATCTAGCATCTTCTCGCAGCGTGCGCAAAACACGGAAGGCCGAAGTAAGCTGGCACGGCTCATTGTAGCAATGCACGGCGATAGTAGTGTCTAGTGGTTAACGTTGACGGGATATCACGTGTCTTTAAATTAAATACAATTACGCCACTGGCAGCGAGCCACAGTCCTCCATACGACAGAACCCTGTGTTCCGGATTTTTGTTGCCAAAGTTGCACGACGTGCAAACGCAGTTGCCGTCGAACCGATCAAACGGTTGCAACTCATAAAGTACCAGAGAACAGTTTGCTCGAAAATCATGCTCGAGAGCCTTTGAAACAATTTGGCTGATCGAATGAAAATTGCCTGCGAAACAATGGCAGAAGACAGGAACTCGATCGCATTGTTAATCCAAATGCCACCTTGCGTGAGCGTCAGGCAGTCGTAAGTGGAATGCTGATCGCGTAGACAGCATTTGGGGGAGTGGGGGCCGTCCCTGCACGAAGAGGCGTTTCACCCTCAGGCTAATCGGCCAGCAGATTGGTCAACCGTTAATTGGCGCTAATGTGTAAAAGTCAGAATCAAGCGAATGTGTATGATGTTGTGCAGGGTTAGCGAACGCATATGTGACAGGCTAACCGTTGGAGGTAAGCGCACTTTGCAAACAGAGCGTATGCACCAAGTTTACTATAGCCCGCCGCGTCCTGCCCAACAACGCAAATGCTGAGTTTGCCGAACAAGCGGTGCGCTGTGATTCAACTCAATTCGGCCGAGATGTCGGTTGAAAAACTTTCCATTCATTGTGTGCCATAACGGTGGCCGAATTCGACGGCAATTAATAAGATCGACCGAGTTTTCGCAAACGGGTTTTGACCACCCTCTGTTTGGTTCTTGCCCACAAGTATACAAATGATTGAGTTTGCTGTTCTGATTCTCTAATCCGGCGATTAGTCTTCCCGGTTACGAAAAATGGGGTTCATTCTTCGCATCGCTCTTTTGTCACCAAAATTCGGCAACTATGGTGGCCATACGTCGTCGATGGTGACCACACGGTCACCACAATTCCCTCCCATGGTACCATGCGGCTCCTGTTTTCACCATACTGCGCTATACTGGCCACCATATGGTACCAGGCGTCTTTCATTTCCACCATACGTCTCTCGGTTGGCCATCGTATGGCACCATGCCGCGACCACTGATTTTCACCACCATGTACCGTGGTGGGGCCGTGGTCACCGCACCGCACCACATCGTCAACATGTGGGGGCCACACTGTCGCGACACTGCAGTCTGGCCCACGGCGCTGTACCATTGCCGTACCAGCCTGTACCTGTCCTACTTACAGCTAATAAATGAGTACCATATAGGACCGGACATACAACAGGTGGTGACTGTGTGGTGGCCACATGGTACCGGGTCCATCACTTTACACTGACGATATGGTCCATGGTGGTACTATATAATGGTGAAAGTAAGCCCGATTCATAGCCTGCATGGTAACTCATTGTGCCCACACGGTACCGTGTGGTACCGTGCCCCCACCACAGCGGGGAGCCCACAACACCAGGTACCGTGTGGTGCCAGGGGCCAACGTATGGTACTAGTGGGTGTACATATGGCACCTATTACCATCTATGTAGTTTCATTTTATACCGTATGGTACCATATGGTGGCCACACGTTCATGGGGAGGGTCAAAAAGTAATATTACCAGACATACACCACACTGTGCCATGTGGTGTGTCGCGGTACCATATGGTCACCATCGTCACACTCTAATGCGACCGTCCATCTTGGATGGGACCGATTGGCGACCATATGGTACCATGTGTGCGCCAGGTGCATTACCACGGTGTGCGCATGGTGCCGTGTGGTGACCACATATTACAGCTATCATGATGCCATTGGTACCGCCTGGTGCGATATGGTCGCCATCGCCACCACTCTAATGCGACCGTCCCCATCTTGGATGGGGCCGATTGGCGACCATATGGTACCATGTGTGCGCTAGGTGCATTACCACGGTGTGCGCATGGTGCCATGTGGTGACCACATATGACAGTTATCATGATACCATTGGTAACGCCCGGTGCAATATGGTCGCCATGTGGTGCACCGTGTTACACCGTAACCCTAACGTAAATTTTGGTGGTCACCGCCTGGTGCTGGCCGGTACCGTCCCATATCACTTACGGTACCGTGTGGCGTGTCGCGTGGTGGCGCTATGGTACCGGCCGGTGGCTACAGATTTGCGATGATGGTTGCAGCGGTACGCCATGGTACGGATGCGGTACGGATGTGGTACGATGCGGCACAGCTGCGTTACCATGCGGTTTTCGGATAATTTTTTTAATGTCCCAAGTAGGGTTACATGCATATATGGTTTTTACCAGAAATCCTGATTTGCCGGTTCTCAAAGTATGCATTTTTTTACAGCGGATAGAATGTGTGGGTAACACATGGAGATATAATTGACACAATTAAGATATAACTATAACAAATTCACTAAATTATGAATGACATGGTATGTAATAGTATAGCACAGTTAGTCAAGGTGTCATGTTTAGACGCGAAGGCATCCAAAAGAAATGCTGCACACACTCATGTGTATTAATAAAGATCTGCCCACACATTATACAGAAAGACATCGCGTGATGTTGAGGAATAATCAGGAACAATATATGCCAGCCCATACATACTCTCCACATGGATTACATCTGTAGCACGTATGGGATCAGTCAACAAACGCAGTCTTCCACACCCTGTGCGACTAAACCCATCATGCTCAAACCACTGAATGAGCGCGACACCTTCTGGATGACGCTCACACAGTGTCCGACTGGCCCCCTCTCGAAAACCGTACACCACATGAAACAGCCCGAGAATCCGAGCACACCACACAGTCTCCGTTCCCGCGTCATCGCTGCCTTTCACAAAGACAGGGTCGTCGCTTGCGACCATGGAAGCGCTCTTTGGCGTACATTGAGCAGACAGCCGACCCTTGCTCCACGATCTTTAGTTTGGTGCTGTAGGTTGACTAACAATTAATATAAATGCATGATTAGACATGACCGACATTCATATGACTAGTCAATACATGTGATATAATATGTGTGACTTTGAAGTGTATAATTATCATGCATTCAAAAGCACGAGAATAAAACAACAGCCCATGAAACACTCTGCATAATAATCTGTGGGCTCAACTCACCTTATCCAGTATGCGCACAAACTCAAGGTTGTCCTTCGAACGTTTGCCACCCCGCCGTTCAGTTAGCTTCTGAAGCATCAGCTCTGCTGCCGACTTGTCCTTGTCAGCCTCTTACACGATAAGCAGCCGCGTCACATCATCGGACGGTTTCCACGTCGACAATTTCTGTGAGCGACTAGAGCCAAGCACATGCTTGCTGACCGTGGTTGATTCGGCTGCAGCGGGGCGCGGTTCAAAGTCGGCAATCATTCGGTCCATTCCCCCGCGCCGTGAGAGAGTCTTCATAATCTGCAGTGATACGAACCTCACACATAAGGATGCAAGGCGAGGAGACAGTGAGAAAGGCGAACCGCAGACAAACATGGCATGCCCGTGACACGACACGAACACACGCAACACAGTGACATGACACCCATTACGCACCTGTATCTCGACTTTCTTTCCATTTGTTGCAACAGCCGCCTTCTTAGTGTCCGTATGTTTCTTTTCGTCAGCATAGGCCGCAAAGCCGAGTAGCTGCCCAAAAAGAACAATGAACAGCACGAGACGGCAGAGCATGTGGTACTTCGGGAACGCAAATCGTGTTTTGCTAAAACGACGGAAGGGCTCTGCACACTCTGCAAACCTGTGGACGACAACACAATGATTATGTGGAAAGATAATCAATTAGATCAATACACTCAACAAGACGGAGCATCCTCAGTGCAGTTTGTTGAGCAATTTCCACACACACACACACACACACAAACGCAGAAACACACGCGCACATAACACACACACACACACAAACACACGCACATGCACACCACACGCACACACACACATACGCGCACAAACACACGCGCGCATACACACACGCATGCATGCACACACACACACACCGGCACACGCACAACCGCACACGCACACGCACACGCACACACACACACCCACACACACACACTGGCACGGCAAATACAAGACAGAAACACGGCACTTACACACACACACACACACACACGAACGCACAAGCTCACCGGCACGCACCTACACACCCACACACATATACACACTCACGCAAACACATATTACCTTGCGATTGAAGCTTCCAACTTTGTCAAAGTCGAGTCAGTGGGTTCCGCAGCGCGCATCAATCGATACTAAGGCCGTGTCCAATCAATGTTGATCAAGTACATCAACAGTCCGTTTGTGTCAGTTTTTCTGGTAATGTAACATATGTGACAGCTGCCGGCCTATGACGCGGGGTTGCTAAAAATACGTCACGAAAGTAACAGCACGTGATCGCCGTTTCAAAGAAAAAGTTATTAGCGACAGCTCCTCGGGTGCCGTTACGCCGAAACACCGACAGCAGATACAGAGATGCGAGTGTCAATCAGCGTCTGGGGAGAATAAACAAGACCTCGTCCGAAGGAGTCGTTTCTCAGTGCCCGAAGTCGCACTTGAAAGAAACACTCTTGAAAAACCAGTTTCAGTTTTGCACAAGTATCGTTTAAGACCAGTAACTGCCAGGCGGCAAGTTCCTCAGTGAATTTGCCGCAGACTGGCGCCCTCCATTTATACCCATCCCAGACTCATCACCGCGCACGCATACACATACAACACATACACACGTCCATACACACACGCGAATGTGTAGGATACGAGTTACACACATCCCACTGTCGGATTGGAACTGATCATCCGCTGACTGCACTTGCTGACCGGCACTGCAACGCCGCGATACGCGGCCGCCTTCTCGGCTGGCATACATCGTACATACTGACACCGAGAATAAACACAAATGTAAATGGCATTCGTTCGCACGCGCTCCACACATGCACACCCTTCACGCAACACATCCATTGCCTTGAGAGTGTCGTCTCCGAGACGGCCCGACCGCCCGATCGTCCACCCGCCCGGCAGCATCTCCACATCATCCCGGCTGCGAATGTGCCTCATGCCGCCCCTCCGAGCCCCCGGATTAAATCGCCTGCCAAAAGGTCCCGTCGCACTCAGAGGCATGACCATCCCTCTCTCGTTCATGATGCGACCGTAACAGAAAGGATACTTTTAGATGGGAGACCGGCGGCACGGTAAAAAACATCACGACACAGTGCAAATCTGACGTCACCAGTCGCCCGTGCCAGTTTGCACAGTCACGTGATCTTGCAATTGTGCGGCCACACAGACGCCCGGTTTTTCCGCACGGACGGACTCTCAGTGTATATAAAGTGTCATCTGACGCGCAGCGCAGTGCTTAAGAAACGTGTGGACTTCAATGCTCTTGTAACAACACTGAAAACGACTTCGGCAAATGCTTGCATCACGTGTGCGCTCCGTTACACTGCAGAAAATGTCGTCCGCCATCGTCCTTGGCCGCTCCATGTCAAGTGTGCCCGCTGCTCGCAGGCAAGTCCACCACCCCCACTTCCACCGCCACTGCATCCCCCGTCAGTCAGCTCAGTTGTGTTGTTTGGGGCACACTATGGACTTGATTCGTGTCCACTCCTAATAGATCCGAAGGGGGGACCTCGCTTTCATGGTTGGATTGGCTGCGATGGTGCTGGAGTTTGACTGTGTGACTGTGATGTTCATGCCTTATACTACCATGTGCCGCTATCGTCGACCCGCTGGTATGTCGTCATGTGTTGACGGAGGCAGGCTGGACGGACGCGTGGCTGTAGTAACTGCATCGACGGAGGGAATCGGGTATGCGATTGCGCGCCGTCTTGGGCAGGAAGGAGCAAAGGTACTTTTTGCACAATCATGTATAAATTGACGTGGGCGTTGTTTCGTTGGACTTGTTGCTCATATGCAAAACGTTGTAGAGCGCACGAATATGTGTGCGTGCTCGCTTGTGAATTTATGCATGCTCAATTTGCGACTAAGTTGTTGCCATTCTGCACACACGCACGCACACACACACACGCACGCACTCGCGCACACACGCAGGTTGTGATCAGCAGCCGCAAGAAGGACAACGTCGACAAGGTTGTTCAGACACTTAAGGACGAAGGGCTTTCAGTGTGAGTTGAGGCCAGTGTCGGTGGTCAGTTGGGCCGTTGTTGTGGTTTGCGACCAAAGCAGCACCCGCAATTGTTGTCGTTTGTCGCAGACATTTGTTGTAACAACACGCAACGGCAATCCGGCGTCCAACCCCATCTTCTGTGTGTTAGTCACGTGTCTGTACATCTCTCTCTCGCCCCTTTCTCTGGTCCACCGCAACTGTGCTTATCCTGCGTCTCCGGCACAGCCCAACTCATCAAAGCTCATCACTTGCATCTCCCCCCACACACACGCGCACGCACATACATTTCTGCAGCACTGGTATCGTGTGCCATGTCGGCAAGGCTGAGGATAGGAAATCGCTCATCGCAAAGACGGTTGCTGCGCATGGAGGCATCGACATACTTGTGTCGAACGCAGCCGTGAATCCCATCTTCGGATCAATGTTAGAGGTATGTCGCCTTGTGCATCGTCCCCTTTCCTGCCGACATGCACAGTGTGCACATGCATACACAAAGAGCAATCAAAGACAACAAATTTCATTTCTCTCTCTTTCGAGACAGACGTGCTTGTGCGTTCACAGGTCTGCACAAAGAGTAATCCTTCTCTTTCTTTTGAGACAGTAATTAATGTAACTTCGACTTCTGGCAATGCGTTTGTGATGGATATTAGGCCATATCACCGAGTTCATAATGGATTCCTCCGCAGCCCACTTCACTGACGTTCGCATTCACACTCAATTCATACCGTCATGCGCACATGCGCACATGCACACACACACACACACACACATCACACACACATCACACATAATGCAACACACGCACACACACGCGCACACACAAACACATATACTACACACTACCACCGACGCAGACCACTGAGGATGCCTGGGACAAGATCTTTGACATCAACATCAAGAGCGCATTCTTTCTCGCGAAGGAGGCAATGCCGCACATGGGCACGGGTGGGCGCAAGGGCGGGTCAGTTGTGTTTGTGTCGTCCATCGCCGGATTCGCTCCGTTTGAGGCACTCGGTGCATATTCTGTCAGCAAAACGGCGCTGTTCGGGCTCACCAAGGCCCTGTCACGTGAGGTGGGCGCGCGCAACATCCGGGTGAACTGCATCGCCCCCGGGATCATCAAGACCAAGTTCAGCGAGGCGCTCTGGACAAACAAGGCAATTCTCGAAAAGTAAGGTTTTGGCGGGGCATTTTCAACTGTCGCATGTCGGAGGCACGAATGTGTACCTCTGTGTATCTTACTGTATCGTTGTCTTACTCGTGTCTGTGTTAATGTTTGTCGTTGTCTTTCTTTGTCTTTGTCTTTGTCTTTGTTGGCGTCTGTTACTGATATTGTGACGGGCGGGTGTCACTATTGAATCCAGCACATACTAAAATGCAACCCTCCCCCGGATGTGCGATTGCAGGACGCTTGAGGATGTGCCCCTCAACCGCCTGGGCTCCGCCGAGGACTGCGCGGGAACTGTGTCATTCCTTGCCTCTGATGACGCCGCATACGTCACTGGCGAGACCATCGTCACGGCGGGCGGCATGCAGTCGCGCCTGTAGACACACCGACACGCGTGCACATGTAAAATGTGAACGAATTCAAGCAGACACATGCATACTTGAATGCTATCCAGCGACAGAATGTACTGACGCAAACAATTAAAGAGAGCATGAAAGAGTTACACTGCCATTGTCGATTGGTGCGTCCTTGTATGAGTGGGTATGAGTGTCGATGTATATGCACGTATGTGTGTGCGAGCGCGCGCGTGTGTTTGTGAGTGTGTCGGTAGGTGGATGTGAGTGGGTGTCCATGTGATGTGTGGGTGGACGTGGGGGATGCGGGTGGGGGTATGGGGACGTGGGGGAAGGGCTCGATGGTGTGCGTGATCAGACCCTTGTCTCGTATATATTAAAACGCACAACAAGCATTCTCCACTATTGCCGGATGAGTACAGCCCCGAGAACTGCCGGCCTACGCACATTTATATATATATATATTCTTCACAAGACGTTTCACCGCAAAGAGATCGTTTAGTCGTGCACGTGGACGAGTTCATCTGTATCACGTGCTCCTGCTAATCGTCCCGCCAGATGGTCTCCACTTGGTCTGTCCGAAATCTGATCAAAACAAACGACAGAGAGAAGTGGGGTTCAATCAGTTCGCAAGGACTTCTCACATGTGTGTGTGTGTGTGCGACAGGCAAGTATGAACATATCATCTGCACACATACACACACACACAGCACAGTACACTTTCCACGGCTACATCTCGTCCAAGAACACCAACATATTCATGCATTAACCTCCCACCTCTGCGTGCACGTCGCTTCTTCGATGGGCGTCGAGAATCCCCTGAGAAAAGCCTTCAGCCCAGCCTCTGCTATCATAACGCCATTATCAATGCAAAATCGCTCATCGGTGGCATATAGAAAACCGCCCCTCTCGGCCACCATCACACCCATCATCTGCTGAAGCCGCTCATTGCCTGTTATGGAAAGCGGGGGAATTCATGTGTGGAGAAAGAAGAGACATATGGAGTGCGTGATGCATTCAGTTATTGGTTTGGGATGCAGAGTGTGTGTGCAATTCCACTCAACGGCACAGGCAATGAGAACATCATCACACCTTAATACACACACACATACACACACACACACACACACACACACACACACACACACACGCGCGCGCACGCACACACGCACACACACACACACACACACATCAC
>CALSCR010004160.1:0-18687 GCA_943704495.1 Pigoraptor chileana
AGCTGTCTGCCCCTCCGCTCGAATCTGTGAAAAGGCGAGACACTGTCGATTGGGAGCTGTCTGTCGCTCCGCACGAATCTGTAAGAAGGCGACAGACTGACGATTGTAGCAGTCTGCCCCTCCGGACGAATCTGTTGAAAGGCGAGGGACTGACGATTGGAGCAGTCTGTCTCTTCGCACGAATCTGTTAGACGGCGAGAGACTGTCGATTAGGAGCAGTCTGCCCCCCCGCACTAATTATTTAGAGGGCGAAAGACTGTCGATTGGGAGCTGTCTGTCTCTCCGCACGAATCTGTTAGACGGCGAGAAACTGTCGATTAGGAGCGGTCTGTCTCTCCGCACGAATCTGTGAAAAGGGCGATAGACTGTCGATTGGGAGCTGTCTGCCCCTCCGCTCAAAACTTTTAGAGAGCGAAAGACTGTCGATTTGAGCAATCTGTCTCTCCACACTAAACTTTTAGAAGGCGAGAGATTGTCGATTGGGAGCAGTCTGTCTCTCCACACTAAACTTTTAGAGGGCGAGAGATTGTTGATTTGGAGCAGTCTGTCCCCCCGCACTAATTATTTAGAAAGCGAGAGACTGGGTTTGGGGATCATACTGCCCGTGCGCAAAAACGTTTTGAAAGCGAGGGGCTGGGTTTGGGTATCAAACTGCCCGGGCACAAAAATCCGTTTGCGAGCGACACTGGGTTGGGGGATTACACTAACCGTGCGCAACAAACATTTTGAACGCGGGAAACGTAGTCTGGGGATCATACTGCCTTGTGCGCGAAAACGGTTTGAAAGTGAGAAACGGAGTCTGGGGATCATGCTATCCGGGCGCAAAATAGCCGGGGTTGAAAGTGAGAAATGGAGTTTGGGGATCATGCTGCTGCCCGTGCGCAATACCGTTTTGAAAGTGAGAAACGGGGTCTAGGGATCATGCTGCCCGTGCGCAAAAACGTTTTGAAAATGAGAAAAGCGAATAACTTGAATGATCAAGACAGACAATCTCCTGTCCTCCAAAACTTTTGTCGCAACTTCTGAATGATCAAGGCAGTACAGTCTCTGTCATCCAAACATTTTGCGCCAAGGGCACAATGATCAATGCAGACAGTCTGCCTCTCCGCGAAGTTTGTCAAGGGCGAGGGACTGTCGTTTTGAAACAGTCTCCCTCCGCACGAAAGTGTTAGAAGACGTGATACTGTCGTTTTGAAGCAGTGTACTGCAAGGGCGACAGGTTGTCTTTTCCAACCAGTCTGCCCCTGCGAACAGCTTTTGAGGGCGACATACTGTCCTCTCAAATCAGACTGTCCCTCTCCGCACGAAAATGATAGAGGGCGAGAGACTGTCCTCTCAAATCAGACTGCCCCTCCGCACGAAACTGTTAGAGGACGAGAGAGTGCCGTTTTGAATCATTCCACCCCGCCCCACTGTTAGAGGGCGACAGACTGTCGATTTGAATCAGTCTGCCCCTGCGCATTAAACTGTTAGAGGGCGAGAGACTGTCGATTTGAATCAGTCTGCCGCTCCGCACTAAACAGTTAGAGGTCCGCACGAAACGGTTACTAGTAGAGGGTGACAGACTGTCGGTTTGAATATTTCTACCCATCTGCACGAAACTGTTAAAGGGCGACAGACAGTCGGTTTGAATAGTTCTGCTCCACGAAAAGTTTTATTGAGGGCAAGAGACTGTCGTTTGGGAACCAGTCTGCCCCTCCGCACGACACTGTTAGAGGAGAGACGGTCACTTTCAGCCTCTCCGTGAAAAGTTTTTGAGGGACAGAGACTGTCGTTTTGAATCAGTATGCCCCTCCGCACGAAGCTGTTAGAGCAAGAGCCTGTCGTTTACAATAATTTTGCCTCTTCACGAAAAGGTTCATTGAGAGCGACAGACTGTCGTTTTCGATAATTCTGCCTCTTCACGAAACTGTAAGAGGGCGAGAGACTGTCGTTTTGAATCAGTCTGCCTCACTGCACGAACTGTTAGAGGGCAAGTGTCTATCGTTTTTAATCAGTCTGCCCCTCCGCACGAAACCGATAGAGGGCGAGAGACTGTCGTTCTGAATGTCTGCCTCTCCGTAGGGGCAAGGTTCTTTTGTTTCGCAACCGGTTCGGTTTCGGCCTTTCGGTTTCGGCCTTTCGGTTTCGTTTCATTTGGAGGGGCAAAGGCAAGGGCAAGAGACTGTCGTTTGGGAATCAGTCTTCCCCTCCGCACGACACTGTTCGAGGCGAGAGGCGGTCACTTTCAATCCGTCTCTCCGTGAAAAGTTTTTGAGGGACAGAGACTGTCGTTTTGAATCTGTCTGCCCCTCCGCACGAAACTGTTAGAGGGCAAGAGACTGTCGTTTTAAATGATTTTGCACTTCAAAAAAAGTTTCATTGAGCGACATACTGTCGTTGTGAATAATTATGCGTCTTCACGAAAAGTTTTTAAAGGGAGAGACTTGAATCAGTCTGCCCGTCCTCACAAAACTGTTAGAGGGCAAGACACTGTCGTTTCGAATAATTCTGCCTCTCCTCAACTGTTGGGGGGGGGGCGAGACACTGTCGTTTTGAGTGTCTGCCTCTCCGAACGAAACTCTTAGAAGGCAAGAGACTGTCGTTTCGAATAATTCTGCCTCTCTGCGAAAAGTTTTTAAACGGCGTGAGACTGTAGTTGTGAAGTATTCTGCCCCTCTGCGAAAAGTTTTTTACGAGCGAGGGACTGTCGTTTTGAATCAGTCTGCCCCCTCCGCAGATACTGTTTGAGGGCGACATACTGTCGTTTTGAATCAGTCTGCCTCTCCGCACACGCTTCCACCCGACAGGATCGCACTCTGACACTATTGAGCGGACGAGAGACTGTCTATCTTTTGATCATTTTGTCCTTGCGCGAAAAGTTTTTGGAGAACTGGCTTGATCATTCTGCCCTGTCGCGAAACGCTATTGAGGAGTGACTCCCTGCGGATTGTACACTGTTTCGGGTGTGTACGCAGTCTGCGGTGTACAGTGCACTTGTCTGGCGGTGCATTCTGTTTCGGGATTTGCGTCGCAATCTATCTGCGGCGCGCATTCTATCTGCGGTGCACAATCTGTTTGCGGAGTGCACACTGTCTGCGGAATGCACACTGCTTCCGGAGTGCACTGTCTGCGGAGTGCACATTCTGCGATGCATTCTGTTTCGGGAGTGCATCTGTTTTGCGCCGCGCAATCTGTTTGCGTGAGTGCACACTTTTTGTTGCGCGCACTCTGAAGAACAGTGTACCGGCAGACAGTGTGCACTCCTCCGCAGACAGTTTGCACTCCGCAGACGTAGGCAGCCCGCAGACAGATTGCGCGCCGCAGTCAGCTGCAGAATCAGTCCGCACTGCCTGGCAGATAGTGTGCACTCCGCAGACAGATTGCACTCCGCAGGCAGTCTCTCCTCCAAAACGTTTCGCGACAACGTAGAATGATCATGCCAGTTCTCCAAAAAGTTTTCGCGGAAGGACAAAATGATCAAAAGATAGACAGTCTCTCGTAGACGCGCGAAGGGATCCTCATAACCCTTTTTTAAAGGCAGTATCATAATGATCCCCGGACTCAGCGTCACGCTTTCGAAAAGTTTTTGCGCATGGGCAGTATGATCCCCAGACTCAGTGTCACGCTTTCGAAACGTTTTTGCGCATGGGCAGTCTGCAGACAGAGTGCCCTCGGCGCACAATCTGTCTGCGGATTGCACACTGTTTACACGGAATGCATACTGTTTGCGGCGCGCATTCTGTCTGCCGGCGGAGTGCACACTGTTTACGGAGTGCACACTTTCTGCTGCGCGCAATATGTTTCCCGAATGCATACTGTTTGCGAAGTGCATACTGTTTGCGGCTCGCAATCTGTCGCCGGAGTGCACACTTTTTGCGGAATGCACACTGTTTGCGGAATGCATACTGTTTGCGGCGCACAATCTTTCTGCGGAGTGCACACAGTTTGCGGCGCTCAATCTGTCTGCGGCGCTCAATCTGTCTGCGGAGTGCACACTGTTTGCGGCATGCACACTGTTGCGGAGTGCACACTTTCTGTTGCGCGTAATATGGAGTGAACACAGTTTGCGGAGTGCATACAGTTTGCGTCGCGCAATCTGTCTGCGGAGTGAACACTGTTTGCGGGTGCATTCTGACTGCGGGCTGCATACTGTCTGCGGAGTGCAAACTGTCTGCGGAGTGCACATTGTCTGCACACTGTCTGCACACTGTCTGCGGCGCACAATCTGTCTAAGGAGTGCACACTGTTTGTGGAGTGCACACTGTTTACGGAGTGCATACTGTTTGCGTCTCGCAATCTTTCTGCGGAGTTTGCGGCGCTCAATCTGTCTGCGTAGTGCATACTGTCTGCCGAGTGCACACTATCTGCGTCGCGCAATCTGTTTGCGGAATACTGTTTGTGCAGACTGTTTGCGGCGCGCAATCTGTCTGCGGGCACACTGTTTGCGGAGTGGTTAAGATAGGAAAGTACCCCGTTCGTTAAGTCAGTAAATTACCCCTTTGGTTAAGTTATTTAATGAATCAACTTATCGCCACTTTCGTTAACTTAAGAAATCGCCCATCCTCGAAAGCTTCATGAGGTCTTGAGAGAAAACTGTCTCAGTGTGGTAAAAAGCGTCTCGGCGGGTATGGAGAGAAGCGTCTCGGTCGGCGTCAGTGTGGAAAAATTGCACGTCCTCTCTGCCCAAACGGTTAAGAGGGCAACCACGTTGGGCGGAATCAACCCGTCTTTTGCCCAAACGCTTAAGAGGGCTATCATATTGAGCGGAATCAACCCTTCTTCTGCCCAAACAGTTAAGGGACTGTCCGTAAATCTCGTTGTGTCCGCGCTCCTTCAGTTTTCGTTTAAGTATTACTTGAACGCTCTCGAAGAGAGCGGACACCGTGGTGAGCGGCGGACACGCTCTAAGAGTGCAATCGCATTGGGCGGAATCAACCCGTCTTCCGCCCAAACGTTTAGAGGGCAATCCAGTGGAATGATTCTCCACTTCCCTTCTCTCACTAACCCCATTGTCCTCCTCAACACATGCGCGACATAACATGTATGAACCACTCTTGGATAAAGAAGCATCCGGCTCGGCATAAATGACACAAACATACAGTCAATATCCAACCTCAAACAAGAGACATTCAAACATGCCCATTCTTCTTGCCGGACCATAACTTTATCAATGTCGCAACTTGACGTTGCACCGTGGCCGTGTGATACGAAGTCTATTAACCCCTTCCATTTTCCATCCCGAGTGCGATTTTGGTCAAACTCAAAACTCCAACAAGAAACGTCCGCGCAGCTCCGTTACTCTTTTAATCATGATGGTGCACCGTGGACGTGTGGATGACCAAGTCTGAGGTCCTCCAGTGTGTGGATGAAAGAGATATGAACACCCCCTATTTTGATCACAGGTACGATTTTGGTCTTTATCCAAACTCGAACAAGAGACGTCCGCGCAGCTCCATTCCTCTTTTAAACACGTTGGGGCACCGTGGCCGTGTGGATGACGAAGTCTGTGGGCCCCAATGTGACGGATGACAGAGATATGAACGCCCCTTTATTTTGATCCCGAGTGTGATTTTGGTCAAACTCCAAACTCGAACAGGAGACGCCCCCGCAGCTCCGTTCCTCTTCTGAACACGTTGGCGCACCGTGGCGGACGGATGACAGAGATATGAACACCCCTCCATTTTGGATCCCGAGTGCGATTTTGGACTAAATCCAAACTCGAACAGGAAACGTCCCCGCAGCTCCGTTCCTCACCTGCACACGTTGGCGGGCTATGGCTGCGCGAATGACGAAGGCTGAGGTATCCAGTGTAACGGATGACAGACATATGAATACGCCTCTATTTTCTATCGCGAGTGCGATTTTGGTCGAAATCCAAACTCGAACAAGAGACGTCCGCGCAGCTCCGTTCCTCTTCTGAACATGTTGGGAGGCCTTAACCGCATGAATGACAAAGTCTGAGGGCTCTAGTGTAACGGTTGACAGAGATATGTAAACCCCCTATTTTGAGCCAAAGTTCGAATTTGGTCAAACTCCAAACTCAAACAAGAGACGTCCCCGCAGCTCCGTTCCTCACCTGAACACGTTGGTAGGCCTTGACCGCATGAATGACGAAGTCTGGGGGCTCCCATTTGACGGATAACCGAGGTATGTACCCCTTCTATTTTTTGATCCAGAGTGCGATTTTGGTCAATCTCCAAACTCAAACAAGATACGTCCGCTAAGCTTCGCACTTTTTTTAAACATGTTGGAGCACTGTGGCCGTGTGTATTACGAAGTCTGAGGTCTCCAGTGCGACGGATGATGGAGATATGTAACTTTTCTATTTTTGATCCCGATCTGCAATTTTGGTCAAAATTCAAACTCGAACAAGAGACGTCCCCGCAGCTCCGTTCCTCACCTGAACACGTTGACGGGCTATGGCTGCATGGATGACGAAGTCTGAGGCCTCCAATGTGACGGATGAAAGAGATATTTAACCCTTCTATTTTTGATCCCGAGTGCGATTTTGGTCGAAATCCAAACTCGAACAGGAGACGTCCGCACAGCTCCCTCCTCTTCCGAGCATGTTGGCGCACCGTCGCCATGTGTATAACGAAGTCTGGGGTCTCCAGTGCGACGGATAACAAAGATATGTAACCCCTCTATTTTTGATACAGAGTGCGATTTTGGTCGAAATCCAAACTCGAACAAGAGACGTCCGCAGAGCTCCGTTCCTCTTCTGAACACGTACGTTGGCGCCCCGTGGCCGTGTGTATTATGAAGTCTGAAGTCTCCAATGTGACGGATAACCGAGGCATGTACCCCTTCTATTTTTGATCCCGAGCGCGATTTTGGTCAATCTGCAAACTCAAACAAGAGACATCCGCGCAGCTCCGTTCTTGTTTTAAACATCGGTTGGAGCACTGTGGCCTTGTGTATTACGAAGTCTGAGGGCTCCAATATAACGTTCGACAGAGATATGTAACCCCTCTATTTTTGGTCTTAGAATGCGTTTTTGGTCAAACTCCATACTCGAACATAGAGGCGTCCGTGTAGGTCAGTTCTTCCTTTAAACATGTTAGAGCACTGTGGCCGTGTGTATTACGAAGCGGCTGAGGGCTCCGATGTGACAGATATCAGAGATATGAACCCCTTCCATTTTTGATCCAGAGTGCGATTTTGGTCAAACTCAAAACTCCAACAAGAAACGTCCGAGCTCCGTTCTTCTTTTAAACACGTTGGCGCACAGTGGCCGCGTGGATAGCGAAGTCTGAGGTCTTCAATGTACCGGATGACAAATGTATGAAACCACTGACTTATTGTTGATCCCCGTCAGTGTCATTTTGGTCAACCTCCAAACACGAACAAAAGACGTCCGCGCAGCTCCGTTCCCCTTTGAAACACGTTCCGCGCACCGTGGCCGTGTGCATAACGAAGTCTGAGGTCTGCAGTGCGACGGATGACAGAGATATGTAACACTTCTATTTTGGATCCCGAGTGCGATTTTGGTCAAACTCCAAACTCGAACAGGAGACGTCCGTGCAGCTCCGTTCCTCTTCTGAACTCGTTTGCGCACCGTGCCGTGTGCATGACGAAGTCTGAGGTCTCCAGTGCGACGGGTAAGCCGTGGGCCCCAATGTGACGGATGACAGAGATATTAACACCCCTCAATTTTTGATCCCGAGCGCGATTTTGGTCTAAATCCAAACTCGAACAGGACAAGTCCCCGCAGCTCCGTTCCTCACCTGAACACGATGGCGGCTGCATGAATGACGACGTCTGACGGCTCCAATGTGACGGATAACAGAGATATGTAAACCCTCTATTTTTGGTCCAGAGTGCGAATTTGGTCAGTCTCCAAACTCAAACAAGAGACGGTCCCGAGCAGCTCCGTTCTTCTTTTAAACATGTTGGAGCACTGTGGCCGTGTGTATTACAAAGTATCAGGGCTCCAATGTGACGGTTGACAGAGATAGGAAAACAGCCAACATTCTTGCCGGCTCTCAATCTACGGCACTGGAGAAGTGTGTCAGTATTAACGATTTGGTAGAAGTGTAGACATGCATCAGGTTGAGTGATATGGCAATCTCTTAAATCGGCAGCGCCGAAGTGACTTATACTAATCTCTTATATTGTGCACCTAATGTATAATTGCAGACGGTAAAAGACAAAAATGGTGCGCGGGTCTATTTGCCGGTGCTTCAAGAGACGCCGTTGGAACTGTTCTGTTTGGCACCGATACAAATTTTTGGCCACAGTTCTTCGTAAACTGCAACTCAGGTAACTCAAACTCAGTGTTGGAAGTCCTTTTAATACGTTTGTTTCTCAGGTGCCCGTTTTGTAATGTGAACTCGTGTTGATCATGATGGCAGCGTTTGTAACAGTGAGAGTCCCAAACTGACTGGTCGCTGTTTTCATCTAATGCATGCAGGAAACACCCAATCGGCGAAAACCATCTTGTGGGATTTGCTCACCTCGTCGCCGGGCGATCCTACCTCACAAGATGGGAAACCTTTAGCAATCACTGACGAGGGATCTTGGCCATATCATGTTGGGTCGCCCCGCAGCTCCCGACAACTTGTTGGAGTTAGAGGACATTCATGCGACGATGCCGTTGACAACCTGTGTCACTTTGGAGCTAGGTGCAGGGCCGTGAACCCGTCACCGGCCCCTCGGCAGTGTCAATGTCTTTCTTGTGACCGTTTTGTGACCATGTATACATGCCGACTTGCTGCGCAACAAGCAAATTGCCCATGTGCGTGGGATGTCGGCACAAACGTATGCGAGTAGATATGCACCACATATGCCATTGAAAAATCAATAACAGATTCCACACGAAGAATATTATTTATTCTGAAAGTCAAATTTTGAACAAGGGCCACTCAATAGAACAGACGAGAATTGAAACAAACCAAAAATGCCACGCAAATGGTATATATATATCGCCATATATCGTCAAATATCGCCCATCACTTGAGCTTGCTGTTGTACAACTTTGCATCTTCCGGGAAATACACAATTGGGCAGCCGTCGCCATTAGGGCCCTCCCACATTTCAAGCAAGGCCCGACAACGGTCGCAGCCATTCTTAATACCGTCCAGGAGGTTCTGTTTCGCCTTTGCGAGATACGTGCCTCGGTTGGGTAGTGCGCGGACAGTTGGACTAAAGCGATAAATGTCGTCCAGTACGTGTGCAGCCCTCTCAATGCGCTTTTTGCCATCCACAAGAGCACGCATCATATTCTCGCACTTCTCAAAATCTTGGACAAGGCCCCCGCAACCTTTAAGGTAATACCTGGCAAGCCCAATAGTGCACCCAACGTCTCCTGCAGCGGCGCCAGTTTTCAACATCTCAACTTTTTCAGCAAGGTCCTTGTAGTCACTATAGCGTGGTATGGCGGGCAAGTATCCAACATCAACAGCACGTTTGAAGAGTCCATTTTGCCACTTCATAAAGGCATCATCATCCCACTTCCTGCCAGTCTGTGCCAGGAAAGGGTAGAAACTAATTGCAGATGCCATCCAGAAGTGCATCGAGGGAAATGGATAAGCCTCAAAATCAGCGACAAAAGGCAACAGAAGCGGTGAACCCACTGTAATTGTACCTGTATCATCAACTTGCAGTTGGCGAGCCATGACAAACTCAATCAGAGCCACAGCCGCAACCAAAAAGTCGCCCATCTGCTGCAGACTTTAGAAGCGATTCTCCGCGCTCCTTCTCGTCCGCAGAGCCGTCCAGAAGCGGATGCCCAACAAGAAAGGCACAAAGAGGATGGGTCACGTGAGCATTTGGCACAGTCAGAGTTTCTCGCTCGTGAGGCTGTCTGGGCCAAAGTGAGTGGAAACTACAGTCGGCAGTTCCAAAGTGGCACACGTGTAGAGACTCGCCGCCACAACCCCGCGTGCCGCCACATCCCCGCGTGCCACGTGTTTTGCAAACCAGGCGCGCCCATCCGCATCGCACTTCAATGCGAGTTGAATCACGTCCCCAAGGTCAATCGCCTCGCAGGAGCCTCCTTCATCCCCATGTAGAAGCGGTCGTAAGCAGCGAGCACAATGCACGCGCGCGTGTCCCCGCTGTCCATTGCCACCTGAAACGCCTCGCGCGCCAACACAAAACCATGCTTCACGGAGTCGTAGTATAGTCCCACGTAGAACAAGGCAGCAGGTTCGTCCTTCCCCGCGAGAATGGACTCCCAGTCGCCGGCGACATAGTCGGCCTCATAGTCGATTGTCTTAGCCCTCTTCTGCTCCATGATGTCGATTGCGTGTTTTGCGGCACAATTTAAGGCAAAATGAACCAAGGTTGCTTAAAGCGTTTATAGCTTTTCCCCACAATGTGTGACAAAAAAGCAAGAGAGAAAAGGGAATAGACCGGGCCCATGTTTAATCGGGAATAGACCGGGCCCATATTTAATTGACAGACCGCCAGGAACAACACACGCAGAGTGTCACGTGCTCCAATACATTTGTAGTGGTGTCATGGAGGTGACGTCAGTCTCGGGGGATGTGATGACATGATGACGTCGAGCGGTGACATGGCCCATCAGTGGTCCATACTGACGATACAAAAGAGTCCTCAGGGATCTTAGCCCAAGAAATTCGCGGTGTATATTGAGAAAATCACCAAACATGGCGCATTTTCCGCATAGATTTTCACATAATCATTGTTGGCTCGGGAAAAATAGTCCCTACTCAGGACACCCCGTACTTAAGCCCATACATACCCACCCCGTATGTACCGTCTCACGGTTGTATTATAGTAGGGACTGAGGGTAAGTCAGAATAAAATCTGAAAACTTGGCCGTTCATGACGCCAACTTCAAGGCTCATTACGAGTCTTCTGGACCGTTGTTGATTCTCATACGGGGGTTGTTGATTCACATACGGGGTATTAGTTGCATGTGATATGGTTTGTTGTTGGTGGGCATTCGTGCATGAGGTCCGGCATGCATGTATATGAGGGAGGGCTTTGGAGTCGAGAATGGGGAGCGAAGCGGAGTGTTCTTGACACCAAAGTCTTGCCTTACACACAAATATGGGAATCCACGGCAGTGACATGCTGGGCCTCGTTGGCCTGACAGTGACGCTAGTGCTCAGTTGTGTCGTGTTACAGTATGTTGCTATTGTCAATGCCGATGCTGTGACGCCTGCTTTGTGCACCCTTTCCATGACGTCGACAAACGAGTCGGCTACCGTGCGTGTGAGCGGAACCAGCGGCAGCGGCGGCAAATTGCTTGTTTTGGACGCGGGGGAGAAAGGCACCATATGGTTCAACAGTTCGATTGACGGAGTGGCTGTGAAATCTCTTATTGATAGCCGAGTCAAAACAATACTTGAAGGTGCGTTCAATCATACAACTCGTTTGTTACCGAAGATTCATCGACTGACTCGGTCCTCTGTGACAGTCAACTAGTGGTTGTGTCATGCATGGCGGCACCTCTCTGCTTACCAACCCGGTTACACTATGTCAGTGATCGGCATGTGCTTATTGTCATGTACATGTACTGCCGCTCGATTAGAGTCCGCATGGTTTACTCGCGGCTGACTGTTGAGTGACTGTCATGGCTGCACGGACGGCAGTATCCGTCAGGGCTGTGCATGGCACTATTGTCATGAGTCAGTTCACTACTCGTGCAGTCAGTTGTTGTACCAGTGACTCGGTACCGTCACGGGCTTATAATAGGGTGCGGGGTTTCTACCTCGTGACCTAGTACTGGCTTAAAATTCACACGGCGCTGCAGCCATGGGCACTGCCTCTTCTATATTAATCGTAATGTCGCTCATCCGAAGATGTCGTTCATTACATGCATAATACAGCTCAGCAGCCGGGCAACCTCACTTTGCAGCTTGCCGCCAAAGTGGAACAACTCAGTCAACAGGCAAGTATTACTGATACGATTTTATTAATTATACGGTTGTAACTTACAGTACTGTGGTACTAATAATCTGTGGGCAGTGTTTCAGACCGCAGTCAAATTGTCACGGTTACAGTGCAGCCGTCCGCAATGAGGCAGCAAACCGTGTTGAGCTGTTACGGTTAGTTCTGAAGCGATCGGGTATGGGATCGAGGTTCTTAGATGACAGACTAACTTAACTTGACACCGGATGACTGACTGTGACAGTTACTTACTGTACCTGACCGGCGACTGAACTCGGCTGCTTCAATTGCAGATTCGCAACCTTGAGACGGACAACGCTTCTCTAAGGGCGACAGTCGAAACTTTATCGGCCATTGTCTTGGCACCTCCGATTTCCTGCAAAGACATCCTCAAGTCTCGCAGTAGAGCCCCTTCTGGAGTCTACCAAATCGTTCCTGTTGGAGGCAGCGCCGTTAACGTCTACTGCGATATGGATGCAGATGGAGGGGGCTGGACGGCGCTCATCCATCCGTCAGTCGCAGGGCTGCCCACAACGGCACCCGGCGTTGATCCAGCCCAGCCCGGCCTGTCGAAAATTCTCGCATTGAACGCCACCTGGTCTGCGACTGGTACCTGCCCGAATTGCTACGGTGGAGCCGCGTACGACACCGTCAACATTGCTCGCGATCGCAACGAGTCAATGTTATGGAGCTATCTTTGTGGTGGCACGTCGTGCAAGGTGACGGGGACGTTTTCGTGGAAGAACACTCTTTTTGCCATGGAGGCTCGCTTCGTCGCACAAGTGAACGGAGACAACACTGCATTGACGATGAACGGTCAGTCAATGGCATATGTAGCCTCACCTGATGGAAAAGTGAAGACCTTTTCAGGCAACAGCGTGACTTGCGACTCGAACCGCTGTGGCGCAGGGACGTGGATGTTTCTCCAGGCGACGCCTGGGACTATGCGCTTTTCTGGCGATTTACTAATTACGGTTGTTGGAGTGAGTGATGGTTACAGCTGGGGAGGCTCTGTGATGCTCTCACGCCTTTTCGTGCGTTGATTGATCGTTGCGTCAATACGTTTTTTGAGGTTGTTTAACGCTTCAATCTGCTGAGCCAGCGCCAACCACGGCACGAGAGTCCTGACCACACATGGAGTTGTAGTCCGAGATCGATTTAGTGAAAATCTGACTCGCGTTCCAAATGAATATAAAGTGCGTGTATGCGTATTGGTTATGTGTTCGTGTGCCTGTGTGTGTGTGACTGTGTGTAAATGTGTACAAATGGGCGGGTGTGTAATAAGTGGGTGAGACTGTGCGAATTAGTGAGTTGTGTTTGCAACACGATTGTATGCGTGTTGTGAGAGCTAATTTTAGCCCAGCCACACCACATTATACGCTCGACACGCAGCAAGGGAACCCTTGCACGCAGTGGAAATCGAGAGATTTGTTATACACGCCACCAGCAGTTACACTGCGTGAGTCAATGCAGCCAGTACCATTCAATATATCAAGTATATGTGACGCCTAATGCGCCGAAGGGAGGGCTTTGGTGTCAGAATACATACAAGGGTTGTTAGCTCATACGGGGTGTGTACGAGTACTGTGTCTGTCAAAATAATATACAGGTTTCGTATTGGTGACGTTGAATCGTGCATGGGGTCATTGATCGTGCATGGAGCCATTGATCGTGCATGGGGCCATGAATGTATATGAGGGAGGACTTTGGGATCAGAATCACTGCCGGAGTGATTCTGACCACACTGTTAGAGGGCTAGCCGTGTAGGATCACGTCAGTGTCATAGACTCATTGTCCATCGACTCCACAGTTAGAGGGCTAGAGACTGTCGTTTTAAAATTCTGCCCCTCCGCACGAATCTGTTAGAGGGCAAAACACTGTCGTTTTATATCAGTCTGCTTCTCCACACGAAACTGTCAGAGGGCGAGAGACTGTCGTTTTGAATCATTCTGGCCCTCCGCACGAAACTGTTAGAGGGCAGGAGTATGTTGTTTTGAATCAGTCTGCACGAAACTGTTAGAGGGCAAGAGCCTGTCGTTTTGAGTCATTCTGCCCGTCCGCACGAAACTGTTAGAGGGCAGGACGGAGTAGTTTTGATTCTGCCCCTCTGCACGAAACTATTAGAGGCCCAGAGTCGTTTTAAGATTCCGCCTGTCCGCGCGAAACTGTTAGAAGGCGAGAGACTGTCGTTTTGAGTCAGTCTGCCCCTCCACGCGAAACTGTTAGAGGTGCAAGAGACTGTCGTTTTGATTCATTCTGCTCCTCCGCACGAAGCTGTTAGAGGGCGAGAGACTGTTGTTTTGAATCAGTCTGCCCCTCCTCACGAAACCGTTAGAGAGTGAGAGATTCGGTTGTTTTGAATCAGTTTGCCCCTCCACACTAAACAGTTAGAGGGCGACAGCCTGTCGTTTTGAGTCAGTCTGTCGCTCCGCACGAAACTGTTAGAGGGCAAGAGACTATCGGTTTGAATCAGTCTGCCTCTCCGCACGAAACAGTCAGAGCGCGAGAGATTGTCGTTTCGAATGATTCTGTCTCCACGAAAAGTTTTTTTTAGGGGGAGATTCTGTCGTTTTGAATAATACTGCCTCGCCGCGAAAAGTTCTATTAAGGGCAACTGAAGAGACTGTCGTTTGAATCAGTCTGCCCCTCCTCTCGAAACTGTGAGAGGGCGAGAGACTGTCGCTTTGACTCCATCTGTCCCGTCCCTACCACGAAACAGTTAGAGAGCGAGAGACTGTCGTTTCAATCAGTTTGCCGCCCCGTTTAAAAAGTTTTTAAAGGGCCGAGAGACCGTCGTTTTGATTCATTCGCCCCCTTAGCACGAAACGGTCAGAGGGCGGGAGACTGTCGTTTTGAATCGGTCTGCGTCTCAGCACGAAACTGTTAGAGGACAAGAGACTGTCTTTTTGAATCAGTCGGCCCCTCTACACCACTATTAGAGGGCGAGAGACTGTCGGTTCAAATCAATCTGCCCCTCCGCACGAAACTGTTAGAAGGCTAGAGACTGTCGTTTGGAGATTCTGCCTATGCGCGCGAAACTGTGTCAATGAGAGGGGCGAGACTGTCATTTTGATCCATTGTGCCCCCCCTCCGCACGAAACTGTTACAAGGCAAGAGACTGCCGTTTTGAGTCCATCTGCCCTCCGCACGAATTGTTAGAGAGCGTGAGACTGTCGTTTTGAATGTCTGCCCTTCTGCACAAAACTGTTAGAGGGCAGGAGACAGTCGTTTTGAATCAGTCTGCCTCTCCGCACGAAACTATTAGAGGGCGAGAGACTGTCGTTTTGATTCATTCTGCTCCTCCGTGCGAAGCTGTTAGAGGGCGAGACTGTTGTTTTGAATCAGTCTGCCCCTTCTCACGAAACTGTTAGAGAGCGAGAGACTGTCGTTTTGAGTCAGTCTGCCCGTCCGCACGAAACTATTAGAGGGCAAGTCAGTCTGGAGCTCCGCACGAAACTATCAGAGGGCGAGAGACTGTCGTTTTGAATTAGTCTGCTTCTCTGTCTATCTGTCGAGTTCGAGTCGCCTTGGCTTCCTGCTTTGGCCACCGCACCTGGCAGCCCATCAAGGGAACGAGCGCCTAAAAAGCTTTAAAAACAGCCGGTTGACGTTTTATTCCATCGCGACGGAAGAGGAGCGATCGTGTTTCGCGGTCCGCTCACGTCGAGTACGTCGAGTTCGTCGAGTTCAATCATTCGACTGTCTGAGCTCTTTTCAAATTTGACACCGGTAATGACTCGGAGAAAAAATTCTCACGTACCAGCAAGTAAATCTGTGCCTCTTCTTATTTGCCAGTTACGGACGGACTACGTTTGACATGTATCAGAAAGTATGTGCAGTGCTCAAAGTAGCGACGGCGCCATCTTCAGCCCGACAGTGCCAGGTCGAGCATGTAGTGTTGCCGGCCCGAATGTCTTGTTTGCCACAACAAATCTGAGCGAATCGTCATTATTGCCTGAAAGGAATCTGAGCTTTGGAGAAGGGTCTTAAGCTTCATGTTGTTGAAAGATGTAGTGGTGTGCCTCGCTTGCAAAATGATAAGCACGGAGCAAAAGCGCAAGATTGCTGAAAATGTGCGGACGCTGTATGATTTTGAGCTGTGTTACATTTTCGATCTGATTCAGATGGAAACGACCAAGTACACTAAAAATACGAACGGAGTTTTTGTGAACATGAACGAGTTGAGCGATGAGTTGCTTCTTGAAATCAAGGAGTATATTGAAAAATGCAAAATTGAAAAGGCGCAGGCGGACACGCTTTAAGGTGCCGCTCAGTCGACATTGCCGTCTGCTGGTGCGAAGAACTCTTGCAAACGCTGCTCAAGACGGTTGTATTCTCTGCGCGGAGCCTCCCACTCGTATTGTTGTTCCTTGGTGTACGATTTTGGTCGTGCGCACTCTTCGTCATTAATGTACTCGCCGATCCTCTTTAGACACGTGCTGAAGAGTGCGGCTGTTTTGGCAAGAATGGCCGCATTGTGGTCTGGCAGAACGTCCACGATGGATTGCTTCGAAATGTCCTCGTGGGCGATTTGTTTCATCAAGTCCAGAAAAGGATTCCACGCACTGCTGAACTTCAGCAACTCGGCAAATCGCATGGCGAGCATGTGTATCTTCACGTACGCCTGAATATTCAAGTGCATATTTAGTCCAACAGACTCAATATCGTCGCATATCTCTCGTATGATTCGGACCGTTGGCTCAATCAGTGGATCGCGTGCCCTAAGAAGGTCATAAGTAAATTTGGGCGGAAGCGGCATGATTCTTTGTCCAATGAACTTTCAATCTCTATTCGATCTTAGCTTATTCAATCTCAGCCTATTCAATCTCAGCCTATTCAATTACAGCCTACTCAATCTCAGCCTATTCAATCTCAGCCTATTCAAACCCACAATCACTTTTTTTCACCCCAAATCTCTTCACATGTCGTGCACCTTGCGGCGGTCCGTGCTTTCTTGTGCCGTGGTGGCGCGGCGGTCCGTGCCTTCAAACAAAACACCGTGGTGGCGCGGCGGTCCGTGCCTTCAAACAAAACACCGTGGTGGCGCGGCGGTCCGTGCCTTCTTTTTCTTCGCGTTTGAATAAGAGTGTTATCGTGCGCATGAACCACGCTGGAAAAATCGAACAGGTCGTCAAACAAGAACTTATGATCAAGCGCATCGTCACTGCTGTCAAGCTGAACGCGAGCAGCTCCCAACTGTCGGTGCCTGACGTCGAGCACGTGGCCGGATTTGGTCGACTTGACCTTGTCCAATGGTTTCACAGCAATCGCTCGGGCTGGTTTACGGCGGCTGTCATGGACGAGGCTGCCGCCAATGACAGGCTCGAGATACTAAAGTGGCTGCACCAGAACAGAACGGAGGGTTGTTCTCCCAATGCGATGGATAGGGCGGCCGCGACTGGTCACCTTCGCGTTCTTCAATGGCTTCACGAGAATCGAACGGAGGGTTGCACGTGCGAAGCGCTGAATGCAGCAGCACGCAATGGCCACATGAACGTGGTCGCATGGCTCATGTCGAATCGCGTCGAGGTGTCCACGGCGTCCGCGCTAATGCACGCAGCAGCGGACAGCTCAACGTGGTTGATTGGTTTATGCGCAATGGTGCAGCCCAGCCTGATCGTGTTGAGTTGGAGGCGGTGTATGAGATCGTCGCCAAGTACGGAAGTGAGAAGACGTTTGAATGGATGACAACGTGGAAGCCGCCATTGCAAATTGACAGCAATCGCTGGTACGAAATCGCGCTTGCCAACCGAAATATTCGAGTGGTGTTTCCAATCTGCCAATACCTTCAAACGGACCCGCGGTCGCCGGATCACTTTGCTAAATTCAACATTGCCGGTTGGGATTGGGAAAATCTCTTCATGTACTTGGACTTCATGCACAATAGCAACGCCACACTGACAGTGGACGGGCAGTGGACGTGCGTCATTGACAGCGTCGAAGCCATGAAGTGGTTTGTGCAAAACGGCTATCCCATTGACGTCGCATCAGTGCTCGAGGCCACGACTTCGTTGGACGTTGCCAAGTACTTTTTGCCGGAGCCGCCTCTTGCCGACGACGACGACGACAAGCATGTAGACGGCGAACCCTTGTATGAGACGGTAACGATTCGCACTGCAACATTAGACAGCGATGGGCCAATGTGCAGGGCAGTCGCAACGGGTAACTTTGAGCTGGCCGCGTACTACGGTCGTTTTCGAAAGATCAACGAGGAGAAACTGTCGGTAATTGCAGCGGCGGCGGCGGGCCGGGGCGAAATAGACGCGTTGGAGTGGCTGGTATTCTATGCGGGAGGCAAATGCTTACAAACGGGGAACGTAAGCGCGGCGGCGGCAGGAGGAGGGCATCTTCACGTCCTAAAATGGTTGTACGAGAGGGGCGCGTTCGTCAAATACGGACGCATTTTCGACGTACCAGCGGCAAACGGCCACATGGAAGTGCTAAAGTGGCTCAGCGGGGTGCTGCCCCCGCACGACAGTGATGTGCTGGCCCCGCGCAGCAGTCGTGTTGATATGACAGGTACTGTGGGCCACACTCTGTCTCAGCGCAATAGCATATGCTCACAGGCCGGAAATCTGTCTCAGCGCAACAGTGTGTCCAGTTCGTCAGGTTCAGGCAGTGAAAGAAGGCAAAGCGGGGGAACTGAAAACAGTCTGATCTTAGAAAACCGTGCGGAATCAGAAAACACCCGTGCGGCGTCAGAATACTGTCGTACGGGGGCGAAACCCCATGAGGGACCCCGTGGGGAACCCCGTGTTTGCCTGTCGAGTTGTGCGATTGACATGGCAGCGGCTGGCGGGCATGTTGACGTTTTGTGTTGGTTGTTCGAGACATATCCAAGTT
>CALSCR010004165.1:0-12581 GCA_943704495.1 Pigoraptor chileana
GCAATCAAGTACACAATTCCATACAGTCCAGAATTAAATCCATCGAAATGGTGTTTGCACAAATTAAAGCCATTGTCAGACGCAGTGCTGTCATGCTGCCACTTGTGAAGCAAGTATGCTAGTCGCCATTGAAGATGCCATCAAACAAGTGACTTCCACGCAGCTTAAAAATTACTTCTCACACGTGGTCAATCAAACGTTTTAAGTGAACATTCACACAAATGCTCACTTAGCCAGCACTACGCTTTTGCAGTTTATGTGGGCTAAGGAAATAGGTGCGTTAAATAAGGCGCCCTCTGTAAATCAACGATTTCTTTGATTCTCCCAATAATTTCTCAGTATGTAAAATCCCTTGTCCACTTTACGTTTGAAAGGACTGTAAATGCGCCTCAACGACTACAACCTCATTTACAAGGACGGTACAGACGGTCATGCGCACACCCGACCAATCACGCCAGCAGACACCAACGCGTGACACTAAACTCGCTCCATTGCGTTTGCAGTGCAATCCTCTCTGCGATGTTTACTAAAACAAGCCACTGCAAGACCGCATAGTGTCTATTGGCCGCTGCCAAGTCCATTGCGTTTGCAGTGCAACCCTCTGTGCGATGTTCACGAAGCCACTGCACGACTGCAAGGTGCCCATTGCTCGCTGACAAGTCCATTGCGTCTGTAGTGCAACCCTCTGTGCGATGTTCACTAAGCCACTGCACGACCGCAAGGTGTCCATTGCTCGCTGACAAGTCCATTGCGTTTGCAGTGCAACCCTCTGTGCGATGTTCACTAAGCCACTGCACGACCGCAAGGTGCCCCTTTTCCGCTGCCCAGTCCATTGCACGAGTAGTGCAACCCTCTGTGCGATGTTTACTTAGCCACTGCACAACCGCAAGGTGCCCATTGCTCGCTGCCATGTCCATTGCGTTTGTAGTGCAACCCTCTGTGCGACGTTTACTTAGCCACTGCACAACCGCAAGGTGTCCATTTTCCGCTGCATAGTCAATTGCCTTTGTAGTGCAACCGGGCGCTTTGGCTTTAGTACTCGCTCTGCGACAAGCTTTGCTGAGCCACTGCATGACCGCATAGTCAATTGCCTTTGTAGTGCAACCCTCTGTGCGATGTTCACTAAGCCACTGCACGACCACAAGGTGCCCATTGCTCGCTGCCCTGTCCATTGCATTTGTAGTGCAACCTTCTGTGCGATGTTCACTAAGCCACTGCACGATCGCAAGGTGCCCCTTTTTCGCTGCCCAGTCCATTGCGTTTGTAGTGCAACCTTCTGTGCGATGTTCACTAAGCCACTGCACGATCTCAAGGTGCCCCTGTTTCGCTGCCCAGTCCATTGCACGTGTAGTGCAACCCTCTGTGCGATGTTCGCTTAGCCACTGCACGATTGCAAGATGTCCATTTTCTGCCGCACAGTCCATTGCCTTTGTAGTGCAACCCGGCGCTTTGGGTGTAGTATTTGCTCTACGACAAGCTTCGCTGAGCCACTGAACAACATGAAGGTGACCGTATTTTGCCGCAAAATCAATAGCGTCAGCACTCCAATACGTATCGGGAACATTGTTCATGAGGTATTTCACGTGCTGCGAATTTCCCTTGCTGGCTTCGCTGTCGACGTCAGATTTAATTCTTCCATCCTTAATCTGGATCATCCACCGCATGAAATCAATGTAGTTGACATTCGTATTGTACGTGTCCAAAAGCCGTCGAGCGCATAATGCAAGTGCTATCGCATCTGAAGCATTTGCATGCGCATACAAATCAATCAGCAAATCGTGCGACTGCATTTTGTGCAAAGAATTGCCTCTAATAAAGATGGCACTTTTTCAATTTTTCTTGTTTTGAAAAACAGACTTGAGTATTTTGCGTGTCAAACACAAGGTCAGGCCCATCTGTGTGTGTTGGTTGTATGTACGAATTTCCACAGAGCGTAGAGGTACGAGGATGGAAACCAGAACTCCCCTGTATCAGTCTCTTCCCCATGTGCTAGTAGCGTTCGAACTTCGCAAACGAGAATTCCTCCTGGTGTTCGATTGTGTCCACACGCCCTTTTTGCGCCTCGTTCCTATTTGCTGTAAGTACTTCAGGACTTGTTGCCCTGACGTGGACTGGGAGGCGGAAAGGCAGAATGCTAAAAAATGACGTGCGAAAACTTTTTGAAAGCGAAAAACGGAGTGTGGCGATCATACTGCCCCTCCGCACGAAACTATTAGAGGGCGAGAGACTGTCGTTTTGAATCAATCTGCCCCGCACGAAACTGTTAGAGGGCTAGAGTCTGTCGATTTGAAGCAGACTCCGCACACTGTTGAAAGGTGACAGTCGTTTTAAATCAGTCTGCCTCTCCGAGAAAAGTTTAGTGAGGCAAGAGACTGTCGTTCTGAATCAGTCTGCGCCTCTGCACGAAACTGTTAAACGGCGAGAGACAGTCATTTTGAATCAGTCTGCCCCTCCGCACAAAACTGTTAAAAGGCGAGAGATTGTCGTTTTGAATCAGTCTGCCCCTCCGCACAAAACTGTTAAAAGGCGAGAGATTGTCGTTTTGAATCAATCTGCCCTTCCACACGAAACTATTAGAGGGCGAGAGACGGTTGTGTTGAGTCTGCTCCTCCGCACGAACATGTTAGAGGGCGAGAGATTGTCGTTTTGAATCAGTCCGCCTCTGCACGAAACTGTTGAGTGCGAAAGACTGTCGTTTTGAATCAGTCTGCCACTCTGCACGAAACTGTTAGAGGGCTAGTGACTGTTGCGTTTAATTAAGTCTGCTGCACGAACTGTTAGAGGGCGCGAGACTGTCGTTTCAAATCATTCCACCCCTCCGCACGAACGTTAGAGGGCGAGAGACTATCGTTATGAGTCAATCTGCCCTTCCGCACGAACATGTCAGTAAAGGGCGAGACTGTCGTCTTGAGTCAATCTGCCCCTAGCTCTGCACGAACTGTCGGAGGGCTAGAGATTGTTGTTTTGAGTCAGTCTGCCCCTCCGCACGAAACTGTTTGAGTGCGACTGTCGTTCAGTTTGAGTTAGTCTGTCCCTCCGCACGAAACCGTTTGAGTATTAGTTCGAGAGACTGTCGTTTTGAATCAGTCTGCCTCTCCGGAAAAACTTTTTAAATGCCGAGTGACAGCCGTTTTGAATCATTCTGCCTATCTACGAAATGTTTTTGAGCGCCGAGAGACTGTCGTTTTGAATAGTGCTGCCCCCCTCCACACGTGCACTAAACTGAAAAGGGCAAGAGACTGTCGTTTTGAGTCTTTCTGCCCCCTCCACACGTGCACTAAACTGTAGAGGGCACGAGACTGTCGTTTTGAGTCAGTCTGCCCCATCACCCGAAACTGCAGCCGTTAGAGGGTGAGAGACTGTCTATCCCCTCCGAACGACACTGTCAGAGGCAAGAGACTGTCGTTTTGAGTATGTCTGCCCCTCCGACGAAACTTGTGAGAAGGCGAGAGACTGCCGTTTTGAATCAGTCAGACTGTCGTTTTGAATCAGTCTGCCCCCCGCACTAAACTGTTGGAGGACTGTCGTTGGCAATCTGTTTTGCCCCTCCGCGAAATTTTTTGAGGGCAAGAGACTATTGTTTTGAATAATTCTGCCCTCCTTCACGTTTTATTAAGGGCGAGAGTCGTTTTGACGCAGTCTGCCGCTCCGCAGAGGGCGAGAGACTGTGGTTGCGAAGCAGTCTAAGGCCACACGAAACTGTGAGAGAGCGAGGTAATGCCGTTTAGAAGTCTGCAGTGTGCCACGTCGTGGATTGGCGGGTACGACCAGTTTCTGAGGACGACAGACTGTCGTTTCTAATTCGTCTGGCCCTCCGCGAAAATTTCGATTTCAAGGGCCTCTATCCAAAAACGTTTTCATGGAATCCCTGTGGGGCGGAATCAACCTCCTCTCTATGATCGCTCAAACGTTAACGACAAGCGGCGGTTCAACCTTGTGATTTCGCAAACGTGATTTCGCAAACGGCGTGCGACCCACACATGGTGTGTGGTGTGATTCAATGACACAACGACGCTGCACATGTATGATTCTGGTCCCTGTATTGATGTGTGAATGGGGTTTGAGAAAGTAAAATACCTACTTACACTTCAAAACTCTCCTCCTCTCCTGAATTTCTTACTTCCTTTCTCTCATTAACGTCCTCCTCAACAAATGGGCGACACAAACATGTATGAACTGCTTTGATAAAGAAGCCTCCTGCTCGGCAAGAATAACACAACTCATTATTGATCCAAAGTGCGATTTTAACCAAGATCCACACTCAAACATGAGTCATTCCAACAGGCCAGTTCTTCTTCTACACACCTTGCCGGACCATATGAATGTCGCATCCATTTTCGATACAAATTTCATCCAAGTTGCTATTTTGCTCGAAATCTGAACAGCTTCGTTCCTCTTCTGAACACGTTTGCGGGCTGTAGCTGCATAAATGAGTCTGAGGTCTCCGAGGAGGACAGAGATATGTAACCGTTCTGATACAGCATGCGATTTTGGTTGAAATCGAGACTCGAACAGCAGACCTCCCCGCAGTTCCGCTCATCTTTTGAACATGTTGCCGTACCGTGGCCGTGTGCATGACGAAGTCTGAGGTCTCCAATGTAACGGATGACAGAGATATGTCGCCCACTGTTTTTGATCCAGAGTGCGATTTTGGTCGAAATCCAAACTCGAACAAGCGACGTCCGTGCAGCTCCGTTTCTCTTCTGAACATATTGGCGCACAGTGGCCGTGTGTATGACGAAGTCTGAGGTCTCCAGTGCGACGGATCACAGAGATATGTAACTCCTCTATTTTTGATCCCGAGTGCGATTTCGGTCAAACTCGAACAAGCGACTGCCGTGCAGGTCCGTTCCTTTTCTGAACGTTGGCGGGCTGTAGCTGCATAAATGACGAAGTCTGAGGTCTCCCAATGTGATGGAGGACAGAGATACGTAACTGTTTTTTTTGATACAGCGTGCGATTTTGGTCGAAATCCAGACTCGAACAGGAGACCTTCCCGCAGCTCCGTTCATCTTCTCCAATGTGACGGATGACAGAGATACGACCCCCTTTTATTTTGATCCTGACTGCGATTTTGGTCGAAATCCAAACTCGAACATGAGACTTCCGCTCCGTTCCTCTTCTGAACACGTTGGCGGGTTGAATGACGAAGTCTGAGGACTCGACGGATAACAGAGATATGTAACTCCTCTATTTTTGATACCGAGTGCGATTTTGGTCAAACTCCAAACTCGAACAAGAGAGCTCCGTTCCTCTTTGAAACACGTTGGCGCACCGTGGTGGCGCGGCGGTCCGTGCCTGGCTACACACTGCTTGTCGACGTGTGGGCACGGCGACAGCACACTTGTTGGCACGTTCATGACGGGAAATCATAAGACAATGAGAACACGGTATTTCTGAAAAGTCCACTTGGCCATACCCGTTCAATGCGAAAGCCGCAGGACGAGGCCGAACAAATCGGGCCTCTTAACGTCATGAAACGAGCATAGGATCTGTTCTACGCAAGGAAGAGAAACTCGCAAAGAGCTCTACCGTCTTGCAACCAGTGATGTTCACCGCGCGTTTCGCCGCGCACTACGAGCATTTTGCATCACTTTGAGCATTTTGCATCACTTTGAGCATTTTGCATCACTTTGAGAATTTTGCATCACTTTGAGCCTTTTGCATCGCCAGCATTAAAGTATATTTTGAGGTTGAACCACAGTTTTTTTGTTGATCAAGACGAAATATTTTCGCCGAAGAGTGCAAGTGATGGATGAGTCCGTCATGGTGACGCAGGGGTCAAAGGGGACTGTCCCCTTAGATGAACCCATCCTCATCCCCATTACGCACGCACTTTTCGCGTTTTGAACGCGGCGTCAAGTAAAGTTCCCTGGTCTTGATTTGCGCGGGCGGAGCTGTCGGCACTATTACTGCCGTGGAATCAACAGACTTGCTACCTCTGCGCGAGGGGGCACGCAGACATCGCAGTCTCGGCATTTTGACTTGATCTCGTGCATAAGCTCTTCTGTAGATTCGTCAAGAATCTTCTCATACAGCTTAGTAACGATTTTTTGGAGGAGAATCGGACGGTATTTCTTGTCAAACTCGTCTTTGGTCACGTTTCCGTGGTAATCAAAAATGCCCAATATCTTGCTCGCCCCCAAGATTTTGAGAATCTTGCTCTCGACTTCCTTATTTAACGCTGACTTGTTGTCAACCATGTCCCCGACGCGCAAAACTCCCTTTTTAGCCGTATCGAAGCTCAGGAAAATGTTAGTGAGCCGCTCCCTAATGTCGTCATCGACAATATTCTGAATTGTTAGGTCAGACATTCTTAAATGCATTAGCACAAAAAAAAGTTTTGGGGGGTTTGTACCTATAGTTGCTAATCTGGGGGAGGCGAGCTGACTGCCAATCTGAGCGTTACGAGGTCGTTCGGCTGATATGGGGCACACGCTCTAAGCGTTGGACTGCGAACTAGACGCTTGTGTCGTCGCAGATGACATTCTCGTCGAAGGCACCGTTACTGTTTCTGGCGGGGTTGCTCCGCGTCCTTTGCCTATCACCCACGCCTTTGGCACAAACATAAGCACGAGAGAAACAAATGACGGAATGCATATGCCTGCGCACCTCAATCCGTAATAAAAATTGGGATTTGTCTCGTTGCCATTCCAAAAGTTGCGAATGAGCTCAATCAACCCCCCTACGATCAACCAGTTGTACACCACAAAAGAAATGTAGCGAGACTCGTTGAAGTCGGGATCAATGCTCCACACTCGCACAACGAGAAATGCCAAACTCGCGACCACTGCGTACTCGCAAATCAAAATTGCCCCGCGCCACCACCCCATTGAACACGTCGTCGTGTACGAGACGGTCACGTAGTTGAGCAGCCCGTCGTCAGTCGGTTCCGATTGACTGACAGAAGTCGTCACGACTGTCGGTGCTCTCACCGCCGTCCACACCACCATGTACGTAATCACCGCGACAAATATCACCGCAAACCTCTTCGTGATCGCCGGATCTGACATGTTGCCAAGTCTATCCAGCCGTTTGTTGTTAAAAATGCACGACAGCCGATAAGTCTTGGCTATGATGGACCCAAAGAACAGCGCAAATGCCACATGCTCAAGCCATTCAGACGCAATACAACCACCGCCTTCACCACCCGCGACTTCCACAATGATCACCGCATTGTACATGACAACTGCAAATGCAAACATGTGCAAGAATGTCGGAGAAGCCCTGCTGACAATTTTCACCTTCTTGTACTTTGCGACAAACGCCATGCACACCACCGATGTGACAATTCCAAACACGGCCACTGCTATGATTCCCCCCTTTGCTCGTTCCGACGGTGCCACCTTCACATACTTGAACGCCGACTGGTTCTGGAACGTCCACTCTGCCGACTCCACCTTGAGCACGGTTGGCTGTTCCGTCTCAATCGGTCGACCCTCGACATACACTGACGATTGATACACCCCCGGTCCCGCCACATACTCAACAAACCCGCCTTCCAGAATTTCAACTGTCGCTGCCACAGCGTCCGTCGTCTGCTGAACCGATCGGATAACCACCGACATGTTGAATCCCACCATATTGTTAAACGCGTAGCAAGTCGGTACCAGTGCTAATCAACACAAACGTGTCTTGCGGTGGAACGACGTCGCCCTCCATTGTAAATGTCGACGTTTTCATATCGCACATGAGCACTTCAGACGAGTACAAAGCAATCGCCTTGTTGGACTGTTGACCTGGCCAGGCGATTACGCAGTCGGAAAGCGTCGCAACGGCACCGAATGCGTACTCGAACGACCCCGCGCGTTTTGTCCACTGCTGGGAAGTCAGATTGTACGTGTAAGCGGAACTGTCATGATAGAGCGCGTTTGGATAATTGTATGTGGAAGTAATGCCACCAAACACAACCAACGTGTCGTCCGTCAATGACAAAATGGAGTGGCCGTACAAAGGGGGTGGCACGACACAGTCGACCGTCTGGATTGAATCGGCATTGTAAGTGATATCCCCGTCCGTCCAATACGGAGGTGTGAGCAGTTCTTGCACCTCGATTTTGTTGCACCCAACCGGATCAGGCTCGTACCGGCCTCTCTCTCCAAACTTGTACAGTCCACGATAAATGGTGGGCATAATGCGACTGCTGCCGCAGTCAAACGACAGTCCGTCCCACGAATCCAGCTCAATGTCGTACACGTACAGTGTAGATTGTGGGTACTTGTTGAAGTTGAGCGGATCGCTGACGCTGGCGGGTCTGCCGCCGGCGAACGCGCCTCCATACAAATAAATTTGTTTTCCAATGGCAATCAGTCCCGGCTTGTAAAGCGGAAGATTTTCTTCCGAAGACAGCACCGTCCACACGCGCGTTGCAACGTCCAATCTGTAAAATACGGGGAACAGGGGAACATTGCCAAATAGGCCATTTGTAAAGCAGACTGCAGCAAGAAACACAGAACCTTCAGAATAGACAGCAGTGAGAGAAAGGCAACATAGGGGAATTGGGGGATTCCACGTGGCAACAAAGTCGGGACCCCAGTTTCCAGAGACGTCGACGTCGGTCGTAGTAACGCGGAAAGTGCGGTGGAATTCGTGTGTGCCGTTGAAAGTCATGCCAATGGGTATGTTGGCGCATTGGCTACCTGTAATGAGGAGCGCGGATTCAATCTCAGGCACCCAAATGCCGGTGTAAGCTTTGCCATAAATTCCAGAACCCCAGAAGCCAGTGAGGGTGGTACCAAAGAAATTCAGTGTAGTGTCGGGAGTCAGCATGCGAGAAACCCAATCACCATGGGCGACAGAAGCAACGCAAAACAATAATAGGACAAGCCTCATTTTAAAGTAAAGGTCTAAATGTTAGAAAACACCTTTTGCGGGGGGGCGTCCCCGCGCGCCGCGTTTGCAAACTGCGTTTATGTAGGTGGGTGGTTGAGGTTGGCACCACAAAACAAAGCAAAGCAACTGGTTCGCACACGTGTGCATACACACGTGGTGCGCAAATTTCACTCGTGCTCATGGTGCTCATGGTGCTCATGGTGCTCATGGTGCTCATGGTGCTCATGGTGCTCGTGGGGCGCGGCGAAACGCGCAGGGTAGAATAAGTGATCTCGCCCAACCAGAATGCCTTCGTCAACGAGGAAGCGAACGTCGTGTATGTAATTGGCTCCACTTGTGGGCGATGAGACGGTTGCATGGATTCGTCGCACTTGCTCCAAAGTCATTGGCTCGAACTGCTCCCATGGAATCTGTTCAACGGGACAGGAACGATCATAGAGCTTCTGATTGCATTGACGCATGCTGCGCAATACAGCACGTGCAAACGCTCCGCTGCGTAAATGACTGTGGAGCTGTTTCGGTCCAGAATAGCGCTGTTGTTTACACAGTCCAGCGCACTGCGGATTTGCGAAATGCGAGATGCGAGCGGGGGGGCTGTTGGTGCCGTAGAATGCAAGCTTGCGTCGTTCCTCGAGGGATGCAACGTCGCTAGACACTGCGTCAAGATCTGTAGGAATGCTGTATGGAATTTGTAGTAGCTCAAACTTTGTATCGTTCATGGAGGGATAGGATTGAATCAGGGGAAAGCGTGCAACCAGATTCCCTTTGTCCACTCTTGCCCAATCGTTTTCGATCAAATCCATAATGCTCATGGAATTGCTGCATATGACAGTTGACACGCGGCCTTCGGGCGCATTTGCGAATCCAATCAGGTCGAAGATTGACCCCCTTGCAGTTTCTCCCCGTTGCCTGTCCACAGTTTCGTCTTCCGTTAAGAGACATTCAAACTCGTCGACAAGCAACAGGAGGTGCTTTTGGGATTCCTCCAGAGCTATCGATATGTCTGAACTGGCATAGTTTGTTGTCGAAGTGAAATAAGGGTGGTGGACAGCTTTCGAAATCTGTGTGCACAACAGTTTGTTCAACTGGACGGCTCGAGTGTTGCGGTCGCTGAAATCAATGTAAACCGGCAAGACAGAATCTATCTTCGGTGAAAACGCCTTTAGCGCGGTCGTTTTCCCACTGCCTCGTGGCGCGTACACTGTGCAACTTGACACATCGGGACAGCCTTCGAACATCCCTTCTGAAAGCATTGTCACCCGGCCGTCTAAGATAGACATCATGGGCACGGACCGCCGTGCCACCACGGTGCATTGTCTAACTGCAGAACTTAAGTGTGGCAGTGTGCCAAGACGCGCAATGCGCGCTACACATTGTGTAGATCTTAGCATGTTTGCTGCTCCTTGACTTGTACAAACTGTTATCTCATCTCACTTCATTTTTTTCTTTGTTGCGGGTCGTCATGTGCGTCTGTATGGACGGCATCACTCGAACAATGCAAGACACGTCCTCGTAGCTCCGTTCGTCTTCTGAACATGTTTGGCGCACCGTGGCCGTGTGTGTTACGAAGTCTGAGTTTCCAATGTGACGGATGATACGAAACCACTCTATGTTGATCCAGAACGCGATTTTGGTTGAAATGCAAACTCGAACAAGAGACGTCCGCGCAGCTCCGTTCCTCTTCTGAACATGGTTGTTGCGCACCGTGGCAGCGTGGTGGATAACAAACTGAGGGAGATATGTAACCCTTCTATTTTTGATACAGAGTGCGATTTTGGTCGAAATCCAAACTCGGAAAAGAGACGTCCGCGCAGCTCCGTTCTTCATTGAAACACGTTGGCGCACTGGCCGCATGAATGACGAAGTCTGAGGGCTCCAGTGTGGACGGATGACTGAGATATGTAACCCTTCCATTTTTGATCCAGAGTGCGATTTTGGTCAAAATACACAAAGTCGAACACGAGGCGTTCGGGCACTCCGTCCTTCATTTTAACACATTGGCTTTATACGGCTGTATGGGTGACCAAGTCTGAGGTCTCCTATGTGGCCGGAAAACAGAGATATGTGTAACCCTTCTATTTTGGATACAGACTGCGATTTTGGTCGAAATCCAAACTTCAACATGGTACGTCGGATTATGTCTGTTCTTATTCTACACACGGCGCATTGTAACCGTGTGGATTATGAAGTCTGATGTTTCAAGCGCAATGCATAACCGACTCTGTGCTTTCAACAGCGCACACGACGCTGCGCATGACGGCGTGCATTCCACGGACGATAAACACGCCGAGATCGCTCCTCCATTGGGTACCAAGGGACGTCACCATGGAAGGCTAAGTTCTGCAATGCAAGGACAGCGATGTGTCACTTTTGATCTGGTATATGCCAGTCGAGTTCCGATTCATCTTCAAGACGTGTAAACTGCAACACACCAAATTCCACAACGATGACCAGTGAAGGTTGCGACCAGGCCGAGATCAATGGATCGCCACATCAGCGGTTGTGTACGGAATGGAAGTTCAGGGTAATGGGTTATGGGTTATGCAGGTTGGTTGCAGCCATGCGTCTCGCATACATTTTGCGCGTGCGCAACTGGGAACAAAATAGAAAGGAAGACTTCAATGCACTGCAGACGCGGTCAAGGAGGCATACAACTGAGTGTAACACCGCTCACCGCAGATCCTATTGAAAATGACGGATACCAGCTGGCAGTTAGGGCAAACTCCTACATTCACCTGTGTTGTCACGATGGGTTGCAAAACTAAAAACATTGAAGCGCTACACGTGAGGCCTGCAAAACACACATTTTCAAGAGCAGCCATTTAGTTGTTTGAAAGAAGAGTAGAACGCGGAAATGAGAGATACAAAGCATTGCTTGAAGACTGATGCTCTAATTGATAAAACTCGTATTCTGCGCGCTGACGCACTGCTGACGAATCCACTTCACGACTCTGTCCTCCTTCAAAAGCTCCGGCCGGAGACCAGTGTGGAAGTACACTTCGTTATTGTAACCGAGGACAGACCCCGGGACATTGAATGTCACTGGCACGTTGTTGGAAGTACCAGACGAACGATGGATGTTGAGCTGGCGATCGAGCAGCTGTGCGTTGGGTGGGCGAGTCTTGCCGACGTGAGAGTAGCAGTGGATGAACTTGATACCGACGAAGTTAGTCGACGGATCACGTGCGACAATCCCCTCGACGATGTCCTCAGCGTCCTTGCGGAGTGTCTTATTTCCAGTCTTGCGACTCGAAACATCAAGACTGCCATCGACATTGCCGTGACACATGAGGTGAAGCTCTGGAAAGCAAATCAACGCCACGGTTAATTACAGTCCTTTCAAACGTAAAGTGGACAAGGGATTTTTGCTTGTCAAATTCGTTTATGATTTCGAGCTAAGGAATAGGTTGTCAACATAATAAGGAGAATGGTCAGACATTCGACACCCCAACGAGAGGGTAAAGGCAATCAACCACTACAAGACTTCACAGTCACTTCGCGACACAGCCAGAGCTTGCGGCGTGTCGAAAACGACAGTGTGGAAGTGGGTTACAGAATTCAAACAAAACAAGATTGAATGCGCAAAGCGAAAGGAACACACACCGAAATTCAACAAAGCTGCAATCATCCCACTACTCATAGCACTTATTGCTGCGAAGCCATTCTACACTACACGCCTCATCCAGGATCACTTCAACCGAGAGCATAAGCTTTGCATGTCGTTTGGTTTCATCAATGGACTATTGAAA
>CALSCR010004168.1:0-12045 GCA_943704495.1 Pigoraptor chileana
GTGTGTGTGTGTGTGTGTGTGTGTGTGTGTGTGTGTGTGTGTGTGTGTGTGTGTGTGTGTGTGTGTGTGTGTGTTGCGTGCGAACGTGTTTTATGTACGGTTGTATGTGTGCGTGCGTGTGCGTGCGTGTGCGTATATATTGGGTGCGAACGTGTTTTATGTATGGTTGTATGTGTGCGTGTGTGTGTGCGTGCGTGTGCGTGGCGTGTGCGTGTGTGTTGCGTGCGAACGTGTTTTATGTATGGTTGTATGTGTGTGCGCGTCTATAGTACACGCTGCCGCATTCCCACAACACAACAAATGCGGGTGTGGATAACTAGTGCAACACAGCTAAACCCATCCCACAAATGACGTAAATAAACAAACAAAAATGCGATTGCGTGTGTTCAACCTCATCCATCAGTGCAAGCAATACAAACCATTTCCGTCAGCCAGTGCACCATCGCCTCTTCATCGATGCCTTTCACGGCCTCCCTCAACTCTTCCAGCGTCCGGACTTCGTCATCTTCCTCATCTTCAACAACTTCGCCGTCCTCGTCATTGTCAACGGCCGAACGCACATTCTGCCGCCGTCCTTCCCGTGACTATAGGTTAAAAACACCAACACATACCACCCAATTATATAAATATGAAACAGAGGAGATAAGAGACGCCACCGACAACAGTACAGGAAAAGATGTATATAGAAGGTTTAGTGCGTTACACTCTCCCCGGGAAGTGCGTCCAGGCAGCAAAATGAACCCTGCCGAGTAATCGAGCATCATCAACAATTCTAGACACCGCAACATAGTGTACATTTCTCACCTTGAAGAGACCAGATGATGCCGCATACCCGCGGTGAGCAGCAGTGAGGTCTACCCGTGCATTAGCAATGTGGGCAGACAGGCGCCCAATCCATGTAAGCCGCGAGAACATGGCCGCCGGTCACTGAGACAACTCGAAAATCGGAGTAATCGGAGTTGGTGTGCCAAGTCCCTTTTCGTGCTTGAGGTATCACTGTTTGGGGCTCTGTGCAATAAAAATAATGCACAAACGTGCCTGGCGATGAGCCGATTGCGGGAAATTTGATGCAGGTTGCAATCAGAAAGATCCCTGACGCGAATGACGCCGGTAAAAACTAGAAAAGACACTTTGGAAGCCTCACTGCACAGCGGATAAACATATGTCACAAATGTTTCGATGTAATTGTTTGAGTGATGCGTAGACGCAGTGCAAGTTTGGATCGGCAGAGAACGGCAGAATGACCAGCCGCGTCCATGTGTGAGAGACGAATCCAAATAGTGCATATAGTAGAAACTAATTAATATACAATACTATCCATTTCATAGTACGCTATTACTACTATTTGCCAATTTCTGACTAATATGGCGACTGAGACTGCGTATTTAACATAATTGGATATACGGCATGCCCCATTGACCAAATGTAGTCATATTAAGCAAACCGAGAGGTCGTTGCCTGCACCCATGCTTAGATCCAGAGGCACACGATCTTTCTCCGGTTGAAAGAAAGTTAGTCGCAGCAGCCTACTAGAGATAGGCGTGAGAGAACAGATTCCAACTTGCTATGCACGGGGACTCCGGCGGTGTGCCATAATAAAGGGCAGAAACTTAACGCACCATCTCAGTCCACATGAATAAGCGCACTCCGACGCCGTCACATTAAGCGGGCGCCTCTACGCCGTTGTGCACGTGCCGAGGCCGTGATTGTTCACAGGCAAGAAGCAAATAAAAAACATTAAGAGATCTTAATCCTTTATCGCAGGCTTCTCACGGTGCTTCCGGCAATCAGTGCCACCGTCAAAATAAGCATTCTGTCGCTGTGCTTCAATCGCAATTCGTGCTCTCTCGGCAATTTGCACAACAGACGGACGCCCATTCGGCGAAGATCAGCGCAGCCGGTATGTGCGCGGGCGGCGCCGACAATGCAATCGATGCCACCGTCGTCGACGATCTTCCTACGACACAAGTCATCGACGGCCAGCCGATCAATAACTCCACACCATCCGAGTTGTATCGACTCGACTCCAATGTGTGCGCGCATACACGCTGCGACAGTGGAAATGCCGGCTCCGTCGAGAAACGCCTTTGCACCACCCTCACAACGACACAAAATGCCATTCAGCGAAGCAATTGCAGGTTCTTGTATGCACGCGTCCGTGGCGTGTGCGAGGATGGCACGCGAAATCGCAGGAAGACTATGCCGCAAAACCACGTGTTCGTCATCAGTGAGTTGTCCGCAGAGGGTGAGACAGTCTTCAACCACCTTGGCATTACCACGGCAGGCCGCAACCGCCTTCACTGCCAATTCAACGGCCCCGAGCGCCGCAAGCTTTCTGTGGAGCGAGGAATCTTTCACAAAGACAGAGAGGAGATGGCACGCAGATGCCTGTGCACGCTTGTGTGTGGGATGCAGTCGCATAGCCTTGAGGACGCCGACGAGGGGGGCGGGATCTGAGCTCACTAGGTGGCCGTAACGATTGTCTCTGGAGAAATGGGTAAGACACTCCATCGCACTGTGACAAAGTCTCTCGCTCGGCGTGTGCTGAAGCAGTGCGGCGACGACCGCAGTTGTTGCATCCATTCCCATCATAATTGCTCGAGATTCGCCTTCGTCGGCAAAAGTGGCTAACAACTCGCACGCCGTCGCCTGGAGCTCAACGTGGTCGGGGTGCATGAACATTGCAATCACTGTGGTTTCAATGACACCGAGACGCAACATCAACAGACGAACTTCTGCATCCTCTGCCATGCCGATAAGCCGTGCCATACAACAGGCCAGACCAAATGGAATTGCCGCGGCCGCCCTCATAGCCGATACGATGGGATGCAACTCTCCTGCGCTTATCGCAGTGTGACAGTTTGCCAAGAGTTGAAAGTCATCCTCCGAAAGACTGTGTATTTCGTTTCGAATTCGTTCGGGCATTGGCACAGATGGCTCGTCCTCGACTGAATCGGAAGTCGATTGTGTCGACATTGGCGCTGTTATCGGCGTCATGGACTTGGCCTCCGCCGCCATGTCGCCGGCTGTTGACGCTTCCACAGGCATTGGTGTACTTTACTCGCCTTTTGTATTGTCCAGATTTAAGTGAGTGTCTTATGGTGATGTCACGCTCTCATCTCTTTTGCTGGTTATTGCTGTGAGAAGTTGAATGCAACAACGATTTGCGTCTTTCCCCCCCCCCCCCTCCCCAGACCATACATAAATGAATTGAGTACTGATCCCTGAATTCATACACACTACTCATAGCATCATCTGTGCTGCGAATTCAAGAAGCATCACATAGTTACTGGAATCACTCGATTTCAAGCACTTGCCCATACTTACTCACTTACTTACTTACATTCCGTTTTGGCTTTAAGTAGTCAGTCACAACGGCGATAAATACGCACTCATTGGCGCTGACAATCGCACTGTATCGTTTCTTGTCTGTGATTCGTCTCTATTTTGCTTGGGGACAATGCTGCGCTTTGTATTCTGTAGGACGGCGAGGCGGTCCTCCGCGTCGCTTGCGGGCGCGGGCTCTGCAGAGGGTTCACGGAGGGGTCTGCAGAGGGGGCTCTGTCGGTGGCAGCGGCGTCCAAAACGCGAGTGCCTAAGGACGGATGTGTTTCCAGCAAAGCGTGTCTGTGGATTTGTTGTGTACGACATATTTTGCAAGGCGCGTGTTTCTGCACAGTTACACTAACGTATTTTGGTGACATGTTGGTTTGACAAAGTGTTTTTTTAAGGGCGCACTGATAAAGCGTTTGTTTTCAAACGTCGGTAAAAGTGAAGAAGGGCTCCAAATTCGGCATCCGTCGTGACGCTCTTGAATACTGCTGGTCAGCAAATGAAAGGGAGAATAGGTTTATTATCCGGGAACAAATGAGGTGAGGCGTGCCAGTGCGGCATACACCAACTGTGCCAGGCCGGGGGTGGGAGGAATGCAACGAAATCGGCATATTATAACAAAGACTCTCTAATCGGCGCCTGCACCTGCTGCACAAATGGAGAGCGAGTGGCCTTTATAGGTAGTATTGCCACTGCTACTTGAGCATGTGCACAGTCTGCACATCATTCGACGCTGAACCGCCGGTGACTGACTGCGCCGGTTGGGGCACTGATGTTGGGCAGTTTGGGGTCAACTGAGTGACACTGCGACCGCTTCCTGGGACAGCACTACCCAGGGTACAGTAAGCGTAATCCGAGACACTTTACCAGGAGTGGGGACAGTAAGGTGCACCTGTCGGGATATTATGCCAATCTTTGAAGAGATGCTCTACATAAACAACACAACTCGCACAGAGTGCAGTTTGCCGGCGCAACAATGCTAAGGCAGGGGCCATACGCCTAAGAATCAACTGCACACAAACGGATCATGCAGGTACACAGAAAGCTTTTGACAATATTGCACAGCTTCATTGTTTCTTTCTTAATTCAATAAATCAAGGCACTTCAGAAAAGGGAATGTTTTGGGGCGTTTGAAACCGGCGCCAGGTGGATTCTCCTGGACACAGGCTTGATAATACCCCAATTCCACACTTCTCCATGGCGTATATTACGTCGGGCAACACGCCGATACCACTCGGCCCCCTCTTTGGAAAGAAGGTATCGCAAAACGTAATTTGCCACGTGATCCGCACTTTTTCAAGTGCGCGCTATTGGGTAAAGAAAAACGTGAAATTGCATCAGACGCAATTGACGCCGACTGGAGGTACAACACTGTGAAAAATTATGGGATGGAAAATCACGTGACACCACGTGATGCGGGTGTTTAACCACTGAATAATTTATTACATTTTTTGACACTTCTTTGTTATATAATTTACAATGGAGGAAACGCAAGGATAGCACATCCCCGCATCAGTGTGTGTGTGTGTGAGTGTGTGTGTGTGTGTGTGTGTGTGTGTGTGTGTGTGTGTGCGTGTGTGTGTGTGCGTGTGTGTGTGTGCGTGTGCGTGTACTGTGCGCAAGATAGTGAAGATTGCTTCACGCCGCGCGAATGCGTTTCGCCGAGCATTCGCTTCCGTCATCGCCTCCTTCCACGCGATCACCAAAGGATTCATCCTCAACAGTATCGGAATGCACACGCTTCAGAGCACATGGAGGATACGTCACGCTGCCGACACCAGTGGTTCGTGAAAGGACGTCGTTGTTGTCAGACACCGGAATGCCCTCTCCTCCTTCGCGAACATCCACACGCACTGTGCGATCACTTTCTGTTTTTTTGTGATTTATCGACGTGGAATTCAGTGGATTCGCTCGGTTCTTCGATTGATCTGCTCCGCTTTCGAGTCAAATCAGTGGGTCCCCGAGACGAATCGCGGTCGGGAATGGCATGCATAGGCAACGCAGGAGCCGACACCGACGGCGACACCGAAGACACCAACGACAGCGACGAGAGCGAGGTCTGCCGCACAGGAAGCGCCATGCCATCACGTGCAACGACCATTGTCCTCACACGCCGCTGAAGTTGTTCCGTCGATTCAGAGCGCTCCAGATGTGCAGAAGAGGGATTAAGCGTTGATCCACTCTCACTGGCAAGCGAAGCTTGATCGACCCCCAAGGGAGCGTCGTCAACAGCAACATTCGGTTCATTGAGCGGGGAAGACACGCCATCAACTGCGTCCCTGGCGACCGAGGTAGTAACACGCGGCGCGATATTAAGGGACGAGACAACATGAGCCTCCCGCGATTCATCTCGTCCATCGTCGTCGGGCGCACTCCACACAACATGTACACCGGGACCAGAACGACCCTCCACAGAGACACGATTTCGAGAAAGGCGCACACCAACTGGGTCCACAGTGCCCACATTCCGCCACGGCGAGTCAAAGCATTCCCTTTGCTCTTCTTCCGCATCATCGTCCCCCCAATCGGTCGCCGAATTCTTTGAATTTTTCCATCCAGTGGGCGGTGAAGCGTAAGCACCCTCGTGCGCAGACCGAGACATCACGGGAGTAGTGTGCAAATCCGGACCGCCTTTGCCGTTGCCTTCGCTTTCAACAACGCCTCTATTGACGCCGCCATTGGTGTTCCCCATCACCCGATCGCATTGCGCCAGAAGCACTCTGGTTTCAACATGGGACTTCATTCCGTTGGCGATACCAGTAGTAGTCGTATCAGCAGGAGTGGCAGTGGCAGTAGTATCGGGATAAGGATCAGTAGTAGTCGTATCAGCAGGAGTGGCAGTAGTAGTCGTCGTAGTGGCCGCAGCAGCAGCATCGGTCTCAGACGCAGATGAAGGCGCGCAAGGCATCGCGCGAGGAGGCATGTTCAGTTGCTTGAGTTGGTGTGCCACGGCACCGCGAACATCCGAAAGGGAAGCGAGCTCGGCACGCAGCAGCGCCTCTGCCTGATCGAGATCCTCCATCCTCGCGGTGAGTATTTCCCGCTGTGTTGCGTTGTTGGCCGACACTCTTTCCGAGAGGACTTTAAGGTGTGCCAGTCGCTGCATGCGCGCGTTCTTATACTGCGTGTCGAGTGCCGCAACAGCCTCGCTTGTCACAATGGTACTTTGTGTAGCCATGTTGACGATGTTCTCAGCAGACGCAACCTCCGCCGGAGTCGGGAATGCAAAGCCGGCGGCCGTTTGGAGAGCGCGGCGTCGCTGTGCAATGAGCGTCACGATTGTCGTATACAAGTTGTCCAAGGTCACCTTCCACCCAATCTCAAACACCTTCAGTTTCCCATGGAAGCTCGGGACGAGAGGCTGGCGGTGGTGCACCTCCGTAAACGCCGTCCGAATGCGCTCAATTTCGCCGAGAACTCGCACAATGTTCTCGTGGACGATTGCGAGCATGTGCACGTGAGCCTCAAACGTCAGCGCATCAAACTCAAAATCAAGGCGCCACTTGATAGTCCTCTCACTCTCTGCCACGGCAAGACGCCGCACAAGCCGCGCATCCCGATTACGTGTTTCCTCCTGAAACCTCTTGTAACACGCAAACCAGAAGGCAACCTGGCCGTTTGTCTGTCCAACGCGCGCAAGAACATCGACGGGATCACGATTCAGCGACTCAGTGAGTGTATCGACCACCAGTATGTCAATCAACGTAGGCAGCCGCGCGCCAATGGACCGGCTTGCGATAGTGGGAGTCGTCGCAGCCCGGGTGGCATCAGAGGGAGTCGTCACAGCCTGGGTAGCGTCAGAGGGAGTCGTTGCAGTCCGGGTGGCGGCGTTTACCCCATCGCGATCATCCGAGCCAGCTGTTGACAAAGCCAACGACAGAGTGGGGCTCTTGGGAACAATGGGCCGGGCTCCAGTGGTCGTGCCCGTCTGCTTGTGGTCGATGGCAGCCTTTTTCCCTCGTCCAGTTATGGCTTCCCTGATTGCTATCTGGACAGCGCTCGCAGGCACCGCGCCATTGGAGAAGCCCACCCGCGCAACACCCAGGCCATCACTCTGATCCACGCTGCGATCGGACGACGCGCTTTCTTCCCTCGTCCCTCCAGCCACCGAACCGTGAGATGATGGTGTGGATATGCGTCGAACAGCAGCGGGGCGACCACGACTACCACGACCGCCACGGCCACCACGGCCACCATGTGCAGCAGGTTCGACGGGAACGGGGGCAGATGACGTCAAATTACCCTCTGAGATACGCCGCGCCAAAGGTCGATTGGCATGCTGCAGCGATGGCGGAGGTTGCAGTTGCACTTGTTGCTGTTGTTGATGTTGATGTTTTTGTTGCTGTTGCTGTCGCAGTTGTACCAGCAGTTGTTGCTGTTGTTGATGTCTTTGCTGCTGTAGTTGTTGCTGTTTCTGTTGTACAAGCTGTTGCATTTGCTGTTGCAGGTGCGCCAACATTTGTTGTTGTTGTTGTTGTTGCTGTTGTTGCTGTTGTTGTTGCTGTTCCTGAGGTTGCGGTTGCAGTTGTAAAAGCTGTTGCATTTGCTGTTGCAGGTGCGCCACCATTTGTTGTTGTTGTTGTTGTTGTAGTTGTTGCTGAGGTTGCAGCTGCAGTTGCAGAAGCTGTTGCATTTGATGTTGCAGTTGCACCAACAGTTCTTCCTGTTGTTGCAGTTGTTGTTGTTGCAGTTGTTGTTGTTGCAGTTGTTGTTGTTGGAGTCGTTGTTGTTGGAGCTGTTGCAGTTGCTGTTGCTGCAGTTGTTGTTGTTGCAGTTGTTGCTGTTGCAGCTGTTGCAGTTGTAATTGCTGCGGTTGTTGCATCCGCGGGCTCTCTCGATGCTCCTCCAGTCGTTGGGGCGGTTTTTGCTGCTGCATCCCCATCAAGAGTTGCTGCTGCTGCTGCTGTAATTGTTGCCGTTGTTGCAGCTGTAATTGTTGCTGTTGTTGTTGTTGAAGTTGTTGTTGAATTTGATGTTGTTGCAGTTGTTGTTGAAGTTGCTGTTGCTGCTGTAGTTGTTGTTGTTGCTGATCCTGAGGTTGTTGCAGTTGTTGTTGTGCCTTGAAAACATCCCAATTTTCTTGCAATTGTTGACGCTGTTGCTGCTGTTGTTCCGCACTCAGCGAAGGACGACGCTGAATCGGTGCCAAGTGCTCTTCCGGTTGCAGTTGGCGCATCTGCCCGCCGTGAACCGTGTCTGCGCTCATCGTGACAGCCGGACCCACATCAACCGCGCCCCCCGTAACTTCCACAGCCATACCGAACAACGAATCGCCACGTCCTTGCTCAAGCCACTGGTCACTCTGCGGCACACTTTCAGCAAAGCACTGCCGCTGCATGGACTCGTCCACAGGCTGCGCGGAGAGCGAGGAGCTAAAAGCATCCCGTGATTTCCTTTCCTGCAGCTGCGCGCGCATTTGCTTCAGTCGCTCGATATCCTGCCGCTGTTGTTGCTCTACAAGCTTCTCCTTCCCTTGGAGATGGTGAAGTTTTCGCACGAGTTGTGCAGGAATTCGCTCTTCTCGCTGCAAGTGCCGTTGTTGCATCTGGGAGCTACTCCGATGCTCTTCCAGTCGTCGAAGCTCTTGCCCAACTTGCTGCTCTCCGTTGACGGCCGCCGCAACGTCAGTGCGACAGACGCTTTCGACAGACTCCCGGTCTTCAGGATTGACAACGCCGTTTATAACAGACGTTGCAGAGTCCGACTGCACGATAGGCGCAAAAACCGGCGGGAAAGCTTGCTCCGGTCGCACCGCACTCGCACGATCTCGCCAAATATCGTCGTGACCGCCGGCCGCACCGGGCGTCAAGGCCTTGTCGGCGACAGATGCACCTCCAGTTGCCTGCGCGGATGTCGTGCTGGACAGCTCAGCCACCGTGAGATCAGTGGGGGCGTTGCTTTTTCCAGATGCATCGCGTGTGCGATCGTCCCCACCCGCCGCATCGCATGATCGCAACAAAGCTTCCTCCCGCGACTGCGCAAGGGGCGATTGGCGACCACCCACCCGATCGATTAGCACACCGCCATCTAAGGGCATGTCAAATAATGATGCCGCGCGCACAGAGTTGGACGTCAAAGATGCCGAATCAGACGCCGAATTGAAGGGCCGTCTAAGCGCAACTAGCGAGGGTTGCCCGTCAGCGCGACCAGAGTCATACTGCCTTTTCACCGCTTCCTCGAAAGATTTACCCGGCGGAACATAGGCTTCCGGAGTCGAGTCATCGTCTATTAGCGGCGTGGACTCAATGCCAGCATCAACGGACTGTACACCAACATCACTCATGTCGCCGTGTACATCCACAGTCTCTGTTGATGGTGCCTTGCCGTCCTCACCGTCGCTTGTCACAATTTCGGGGTCTGCGCCACGCGACGGATCCAGGGGCAATGCGGTCGGCGTTTCAACGACTTCGCCGACGGTTTTCGCGTCGTGGAGGACCGCATCTTCCATGGACACGCCACCGTTGGCCTCACGGGCATTAAAGTCGGCCGTCGAGTCAACATTGGCAGAGCCATCATACGCGCAGTCGGCGTCATCGCCCCACGTGTCCCACCCATAGCTCTCGTTGCCTTCGTCCATGAACGTCAGCAGGGGCGGGGGTGGCGAGTCCGTGTCCAGTCGTCCATCCTTGGCGGAGTCTGCTTGAACTTCCATGGGAACGGACGGCAGGACGCCCACATTCGCATCCACATCAATATCCATTTGCACAAGTTTCCAATGTGCCGATTAACCGAACTGCTCTACCACGTTGATAACGCGCACAATAGCCCCTGAAAAGTGCATCTCCGAGGAACCACCCTCAGACACTGGCGTGTCTGCCGTGCGTCACTCGATCCACTCGGACCAGATTCCTTCAAGCGAATGGAGGATGCGTGGATAATGAGAAAGAAATGACAAAGATGTGCTCAGAAAACTCGCTTCCCACTGCCACAACAGACGGTAATAAAAAATAAAAGGTTGAAGAACATAATGCGAATGCGTGCATCATGTGTGTAGTGTGTGTGAATGGCGCCTCAATTACAAGCAGTTACGAAAAAGTGCTCACTATATTGCTACGCGCTTGAGATTGAGCCGGAGTTATCCGGGATTACAACGCCCCCAGTTGGTTACCCTTGTCCGCCGAGAATTGAGAGGCTATCACTGTGACACTGGACATGAGTATGGCAGAGGGTACGGTCCTCAGTAACGCCTGCTGGCCATCAATGGCCTGCAGTCAAGTCGTAGTCGTCACTACTGATCACCGCCACAGCCGGACGCGTCGCGCGATAGAAGGTCGGCTGAACAAAGTATTAGTACCAACCCTCACATACCCAACATTAGTATGCGTCCACGGAGCAGCAGGATTGCACGCGGACAAACGCCTGCTTATCCCAGACTGATTGAGAGTCTGACAGATTGAAATGTGACCGATTGAAGTCACTATCCGCCACCAACCCCCAATTGTCACGCACATGCAGGTACAATTGACAAGCGGAACAGGTTGATCATTATTGAGGTCGCATTGAGGTGTTTATTGCAAGAGCACAGAGGCAATAACTGCGCAGACTATGGCGGCAATTGCGGCAAGAATAGCAGCCAGCGGCACCCCATTCGACGCCGATTTGGCCTTTGTATTTGCGCCGTGAGAAACAGAGGTGCTGCTTTTGGTGACTTCGTGAACCTTCTTCTTGCCGGCATCTGCCGTCGCAATCGCACTCACTTTCCGTACGGATTCTGTTGCCACAAAGAAACGCACAAAATCGTTCATGTTGGTGTGTCAATTGTCACGAAAGTCAGTCGATGAATCAATAAGAAGACAGCAACCAAATATACCGCAAAAAAAAAAGATAGCACACCAGAGCGAGTGTGCGGTAGAAAACAAACTGATGAGATGATATCCATGATATGATGATATGAAACATGATACAGACATCTCATACACACATGCACACAGAGGCACGACACACAGTAAATACATGCCTCATACACACATACAGATATATATACATAGATATGCATGTATGTATGCATGTATGTATGTGTGTATGCTCCGATTCCCACCGTCATATGATTCGTTCAGTGACGCAATTGAAGGGGGGTCCTTAAGACCGAGCATAGTGTCTAACCTCTCAGAAGATTCCTAATGGTTGGTTGGTTTGTATTGGCAGTGGAGGTCGTGTGGGGACAGTAGAGACGAGTGAAAGCGAAGGGAGAGCATCGAGTATTGAGTATTGAGTATTGAGTATTGAGTCAGTGCGTGTGCGGCGACACGTTTACGATTTACACACACACACATGTATATATGTATATGTATAATGCATTGTGCCATATCCAAAGCATCTCCAATACACACGCAGCACGTGACACGCGTCTAGGTGCACATACCTCAGCTGATTCGTCAGGAAAAACGTAGTCGCAAGCGAGGAATGCTCCAGTGAGGGCGTGAAATGTCCGCCGGGGTAAGTTTCCGCGAAGAGGCCGCCGTTGGTTGGACGACGCAGCGGACGCACCTTTGTCCGTGGACACGGCGGGCATATCCTCCTCTGCGTCCTCTGCAAACAGGCCTGCGCGCGCAAACAGTGTTCTCGCAAGGTCGTGCTTGAGTGCCTGTAACATGCATGTGTGTCGTGTGTGTGTGTGCGTGTGTGTGTGTGTATGTATGTGTGTGTGTGTGTGTGTGTGTGTGTGTGTGTGTGTGTGTGTGTGTGTGTGTGTGTGTGTGTGTGTGTGTGTGT